>JAODJX010000040.1:7393299-7403674 GCA_026776945.1 Isichthys henryi | reverse complement strand
ATTGGAGTTGCTAAATTGCCCATAGGTCTGCATGTGAGAGTGAATGGTGTGTGAGTGTGCCCTGCGATGGGCTGGCCACCCATCCTAGTCTGTTCCCTGCCTCGTGCCCATAGCTTCCAGGATAGGCTCTGGAGCCCCCGTGACCCAAAAGGATAAGCGGTTTGGACAATGGATGGATGGATATGTATGACTTATTACACATAAGACTGAGAATTTCAAAAGGCTTTAAGATCATGAATTATTTGTTTAGTCTACCCAGGCCCAGGGTACGCAACAGCCCCAAATGAAATAAAAACCCTCCCCTACCCATAACCCCCCCACAGTTACATAGGCAATATAAGAAAACAAAACCCTGGCTATCTGCTTTCAAGCAGTAACAGATGCAAGATGGGGTCTCCGCTATGACCTAGTGTGCTAGACAGACCCAGAACCTAACAAACTGTACAGTGCATCGTCTAGGCCTAGCCGGAGCCTGGTACGTAGACACACACACTCTCTGGGCGAGACGGATCTTCGGGTCTTTATTTAATTCTTCATCTTCACAGCCAGGTGCTTCTTGTTGTTCAAATTGCATCCAGGTGCCAGTTGTTCCTCTTTGCAGCACAAGACCGAATTAGCCTCTGCTCCCCCTGCAGGTCAAAACAGGAACACACAGACCCCCCACAAACAATCCCAGCAACTATGAATGCTTCAAGTTTGTTGTTTATATAATCTATGGACCATCTATGCCTGCTATTTGCCTCAAGTCAGTGTAGAAGCATTGTCCATAATGAAACGTGGAGTACCAGTGAGAATTTCAGCAAATCCTTTTGCTTTTCTATCAGTATATGTTTCAGTTTTGGGGCGATCTGTCTCAAATTTTAGTCAGATCCAGATGGTCATTCATACAATGACTCTGCAAAGTTTGAAAATCTTTGCTGTAGAAAGTTACGGCATCTTTCGTCAGTATTTATATCTGATTCTTTGTTTGTTTTTTCCCAGTTTATTCATATATATTAGCTCGCACACGTAATAAATGAAAATTAAAGTTATGAAGATGGTTACACATATAATGCATTTATGTAATTGGTTAGATGCTAATATACCCCACCTTTTAATAAATGCATTAATAATTTTGTATTTAAAACTCACAAATTAACAAACGGGGGTCTCTTCAAGAGGAAATGGAAGTTGTGAGGTCTGGAAAGTCCCCGAAAGCCATTTTTGAAAACGCTAGCTTGTATGCAAATGAGGCAGAATGAAGTGAGTCAAGCCCTGGATGGAGAAACAAGCTTTATTTTTTTTTTGCCTGAAGTTATAGGTGTAGAGATTAACCACAGCGTTGATCATTGTCTCTGGCATTTCCATTTCATTGTATAAAAAAATAATGCAAACATACTTTTTTTTCCCATCGAAAGTGTTCAGACTGAGCTAGAAACGGTGTGAGATTTGCAGACTGCACTCTGCTTTAGCGGGTAACATGGTTACATTACCTCAAAGACTGTTTGTTTACACCTGAGCTCTGTGCATGTGACACTTGCACGTTCTCCGTGCTGTGTGGGTTTCCTTCTGCAGTCCAAAGACATACAGTTGGGCTAGCTGGTTTCTCCAGATGGTCAGTTGACCTATAACCTGTGATGGACTGTGCTGCCTGGAATCGGCTTCAGGCTACCCCTGTGACACTGACCAGGTCAAATGGCTGGATGAAGGACCCTTGGTCAAACGGAATGTTAGTTAAACATCTAACAGGTCCCTGATACCATGGAAACTCACATCATTTTCGATAAACACTAAGAGGTACCTAGCGAAAGTGATCTCTTCAAGTCAACGACCGACAGTTTGACATTTCAGGGACTGGAATCAAAAGGAAAAGAAAACCGAAAGTGTTGCGATAGCCCAAGAATGTTGTGTAACACCTTTTACTGTATTGATTTCTGAATAAGATGTGATTTGTTTGCCGATAGCCGGTTCCTCAGACCTCGATCGCAGATTATTTGAAATTATGAGAGTTTTACTGACGTTTTAGATCATTACACAAGGGCTGGAGGAGGGAAAAAAAATATCTGCAATATCACATTCAAAGGCTTCACTTGATGTTTCTTTTGTCTTTACCACAGATCAACACTGAAATGACGCGTCTTTGTTGACTGAGGTGAATCTCTTAGAAATGCCATGGGTGATGTGTTCTCTAATCATATAGATCCAGCACTCCAACTGCCCTGCAGTCATGCCCTGCAGTAGCTCAGACTGATTTTCATTCAAAGATCATTGATAAGGTACATGGATGGATTGTACAGTATTTATTTGCCGCTCAGTTGGATGTCGCTCTTCACATGCATTGTGGTTTTACCCGTTTCACTAATGCGGACATCTGGCTTCCTGTTATTCCTGCTCCAGCACAAGCTGCGGAATATAAACAGAGTAATGAAAAACAAGACAGAACAGGCATTGTAATTGACTTCTTTTGAATGTGTGATTCTTTTCCTGTGGTAGCACAGGAAGCTGTGATCATGTAGGGTAATAGGGTAACTTTTAGCATCCAGAAATGTGATAAAGGTTTGGTGTAAAGTTCAAGACATCTAAGCTATTTAATGTTATAATTAGCACTGCAGTTTACTTGGTATGGGACAAAACAAAGGTAAGAAATTAAGAGAGTCTTTGAAAAGTCTCATATATCATTACGGCACAACAGCTATGTTATTCCACAAGAAGGCAGCAGTGTGCTTTGAAAAGCCTGCACCACAGAAATGCATTTCGCAACTTAGCAGGTTATTTGGAGGGCGCAGAGAAATCAGGAATATTTAAAACAGTCTGCCTTAAATGTATTTAATGTAGCTGTGGATGGTCAATAATGATGTAGAACAACTGCACTGTCCCCATTGACATTTTATGATTTATGATAACATGCTAAATAAGAAACAGTTTTATGATACACAGAAAATGACCTTGTTCCTTCATATCCAGTGAAAAGTGACAGTGATAAATGTCTTGTAAATGCTAAATACCTACTAGTTGAAGCAATCACAAATTAATGAGGGTTCATTAGTCTGCATTCAAATGAAGAGCGTCTCCGTAATACGCACGCTTTTCTGGGGGGGAGCAAATGTATTTGCTTTTTAAAGTAATAGCGGGAAGGGGGTTGGGGAGTTTTGTTCCTCATTGCTACGCAGATGGTGGAGGCAAATCGATCAATGGAGACAGAATTAGGGCAAAGGTGGCGAATCACCAATGTGGAAGGTGCGTTTGTGATGAACTCGCCCCAAACCAAACTGGAATCTTTGACAGGAGAAAATTCAGGCACCCCACAGAACTAGGGGCATCATTACAAAAAGGTTAAGGGGGAAACATTGGCACTTAGGAAATAAATACACTGGAAGGGATGCGATTTACTCAGGGATTACAGGTAAATGTGCGTAGATTTATATCAGTTGCAGTGATGATGGGGGCATGCTTGCTGATTTAGGGGGACAGACCTCTAGCCTTAGCTGGTGGTGTGTAGCTCAGAATGGCTTTTGTGACTGTGATTAGAATGTTGACAGTTTGAGCCCCAGTCTTGGTGGAACAATCACATGTCTGTTGGCCTTTGAGTGAGCCCCCCTCCCCCCAAAACTACTGTCACCTACAGTACATGTGTCTCGTGGAGAGCATGATGGGGTAAAGAGAATGTCCCCCAGGGATTAGTAAAGTATCACTTTGACTAAGCAGGTGGATGGCACTAAGGGCTTGCTCAGTAATACTCTGGTGTGTTCTGTCAGTAGAGATCACATAACCATCTTGATTACCCTTTTTCTTCTCTCTGACCTTTGCCCCAACACAGGTTTTTAGCAGCATCCGGGAAAGACTACGCCACCTCCTGGGAGGGACAGTTAGTGCCCCGCATTCACTTCCTGTTCACACTCCTTGTGGCGAACCGTGAGGAAACCATGGTCACCATCAGCCTACCTAATGCTGATCGCCCTCTGCTGGTATGTGGTGGTCCCCCTCCCACAATGTTTTATGGTCTTTGCATGAATCTTTTAAATATTTTTTAAACAAATTTTTAATATAATGATGATTTTTATTCTGCAAATCATTTTTCAACATTAAAATGACAAGGAAAAGAAATGTACGGGAGGCTTGTGAAATTAAATAAGATTGATTCTTTTGTTATAACAAGGGGGCTTCTGTCTTCTATGCTTATCCTGTTGAGTGGGGGCCTGGAGTCTGTGCCAAGCAGCACAGGGCACACGGCTGGGCTGCACCCTGGATAGTATGCCGGTCCATTGCAGGGCACATACAACAACAGCAATTTGGAGATGCCAGTTAGCCTAGCAGCATGTCTTTGATCTGCAGGAAGGGGTCCAGACAGAGAGAACGTGCATACGCCACACACACGCACACGCACACACACACAGAGGACAGACCACCAAAAATATGCGTGTCATTCCCTCATCAGATTCTGCTTTGGTTTTGGGTGATCAGCAGAAGCTCATGGAATCATCTATATGGCTTACGGTTCCTTTTCTTTACATTTTCCTGAATGTTCTAAAGAATAAATGACATTCTTAGAGGAAGACCTTTCAGCTAAGATGGCTTTTCAAGCGATCTCTCCCCAAGGCCCATTATACTTTTGAAACGAGACGAAATCTTGCATCATGCTTTATTTAATCAGAGGCTATGGCAGCTTAGAATATATGACTTTTTATCTCATAAACAGATCTTTGGTCAGGATAGATTCTCTCCTTACACATTTTGGCACAACTCAGATTAAATGAGCAGGTTTGTACTCTCTGCTTTAAAATAGAGCATTTGATATACAGACATATTCAAAAAAGGGAATTTTCACTCACAATTTTTTGCTTATTTATAAGATAGCCTGCATTTTGTGAACAATGCAATAAGAGACACTTGGACCGTGTTCTACAAAATGCATGTTGCGAGTCTGTATAAGGCTTTTAAGGTAAGAAGCAGTATTTGCCACAATATTGACCATCAATCACGAAGCCAGAGTAAGGAATATGAACTCAGTATCAGGTCTGTTCCAGAAGAAGACATTTTTGTGCTTTTGCAGGTAGATAGCAGAATGCTGCAGGATTTTCCTTTAGAATGAAAGAAGACACATATCTGCCTTTAAGCCTCATTCACAGGTAGCATTTTTTCCATTTTGGAGGCAATTTGCAGATGATGTATGTGTGTCATTCACCAGCTTATTCAGTATGTGGTCAAACTGAGCTGTCTGTCTGTCTGTCTGCATCTGTCTGTCAGGGCACAGGGCAGGGGACACAATGGATGGGACAGCAGTCCATCACAGGGAGACATGCAGACATGCTGTGTATACTTTAGGAGACCAGGGCAATCGAGCGGAGAACAGGCAACCAGAGCTGCTGCGATTCAAAGCCCCAAGCGTAGAGATGTACAGAAACAGTGCAGCCTGCTACGCCATCATTTTTTATGAGTAAGAGTCGAATCTCATCTTCTCATGAATCATAGCACCAAAACTGAGGCTTCCATATTAACACAATGAAAAATGTTTATCAAGTTTAGAAGCAGAATTATGAAACAAGGCTTTTCATACTTGTGTTTTCTGGGTGTGCAGGGGTGATTCTCTCAGCTGGGAATTGTGAAGGCTCAGGATTTGAGTTGTCATGGGATGCATGTGGAGGTCATTAACCCCATGGGAAAAGAAATGACAAAAACCATTACCTCTGAAAATATACCACCCCCCAAAAACTGTTTTGTATCATGTAAAGGTAAACCTACTGCCTACAGTATAATAGGGTTACTCGACCGGTGGACTCGGGTCCACTTCCAGACCAAAACACAATTTATTCTAGAGCATCCAATGAAATCCTCAGCAATCTGGTGCACAGAGTCTGTTTTGGGGTAGCCCACCTCCCTTTCAGCAAATCTTATCATTTTCATCATCGCTATTTTTTCCCGTGTTTCTACCACCCCCTTGCTGACAATTTACATACAGTAAGCGTGTATGAAATGCTTTTTCCACCTGCTTCAAAAGGAAATATGTAATACAAAGAAAAATAATAAATAAGATAAAATAAGATTAAAATACCAATTTAAAAAAATATATAAATAAATAATAAAATAAAATAATAAAATAAGGCAATAAAAAGCAGAAATATCAGTAACTGTACAGTACATAAGGTAAAATGTAAAGTGAGCAGTATACCGTGTGTAAGGCACTATGGTAACTCTTAGGGGTCCTCATTTAGTACCTGGATAAAAGCCTGTCCTGTGTCTCTCGGTGCTGGCCTTCAGGCTGCGAGAAACAGCTGCAGGAACCCTAAGCTTAACCTAAACCTCTCTGACTGCAGCTGCCCAAAAATGGCCTAACATCCTTGACTGCATTTGTCCAAAATAGTCTAACCTCTCTGACTTAAGTGGCACAAAAAGGCCTAACCTGAAAAGGCCTAACCTCCCTGACTGTAACAGCCTGAAAAGGCCTAACCTCCCTGACTGTAACAGCCTGAAAAGGCTTAACCTCCCAGATGGCAACAGCCTGAATAGGCCTAACCTATCTCACTGTAAGAGCCTGAAAAGGCCTAACCTCCCGTACTGCATGCAGCCAGAGAAGTCCTAACCTCCCAAAAAGGCCTAACCTTCCTGACTGTCTAGGCAATTCTAAATGGAATTGTAATATTTGGCATCACTGTATGCAGTACACTGAATATGGGTGGTGCGACAGTAAAACCCCACATGTTGTTTTAACTAATATAACCTCAGCTGCACGGTTGTTTTAACTTTAACCAGACTTTTAAATTCAGATTTTAGATTCAAGGATTCAAAAGGTTTATTCTCATTTGTACCAGAACAAGTACTGGGTAAAGTAAAAAGCTTACTTGCACATTACCTGCAAACCGGGTAATTCAACACAGGGTAACAAGACATAGGAAACACTTAGTAACAGGACAGTAGAGAACATTTAGGTAAAGTGAATATAATAAGCAATCTAACTGTAAATATGAATATGGAGATTGGATCTATCTGGACAGAATACAGACAATAGATCAGATGCTACAAAACACAATAGATTACATGCTGTATAACACACTAGATTACATGCTGTATAACACACTAGATTAGATGCTACCGTATATAAAAATAGATTGTATTTTAGTATGTTATCTAAACAAAATACGCCCAGTTCATTCAATGGCAAATGTGCTGTACAGAGAATTATTTTATGCAATGAATACATGTGAAGATAGAGTGAACATAGTTACCCTTAATCGAGACAGAAGGCCGTACTTCCTAAAAACATTTTAATAATGTTAATGTAATGTAAGCTTCTCGGGACTGGCTCAAGCCACTGCCCCCACCGCCCCCACCCTAATCCAGGATGAGTGCTTCGTAAATGGATGATGCTAGAATGCAATTTTAAGCCTGCGTAAACCCCCGAAATTATGAAGAACGTGTGTAAAGGAAAGAAACGGTTCATTATTAACAGTACACATACATTTCCGTCAGCGTTCACCTCAAAATATACTGTAATGCACTAATCAAATCAGCTGCAGAAGGGATACAGCTGGGAGTATTTGTGCTGAATTTTAGTTGAATTTTCTGCCCCGCAGTCGAAACAGTGGAATGGCTCGATCACTCAGACTTGATCACGAAGGGCCATATTGACTAATATTGTTTTTCTAGGCACTGTGTTGGTGGAGTACTGTTCCACTGTGCCTGAACGGGATTTTCAGAACCGGGCTGTGTGCCAGCTCTGATCGTAAGCAGAAACTAGCGGGAGGCCTGGAATGCGCTGATATTTTGGCAGGAATTTTGCTGAGGGCATGGATGATTGCGATATCTAGGCTGGAGCCGAATGAGATGACAGCTCTGTGGCTTCCTACACGACACTGGCGGGGGTGGTGATGTTGTTCTAAAAGCTACAGGGATTCTCAGTGCACGGCAGGAGACAATTATCACATGCTGTCATACTTTTTGCATGCTGCTTATTATTATTATTACTATTATTATTATTAAATCATTTTATGTCACATTGTAAGAGAGGAAGCCCCCCTTTGTTATTTATAGATTTTTTTTTTCTCTATAGCAACGCAAATGATGCTACTTTATTTGCTATTTGTACAAGAGCAGAAATTATACAGGTATGAATGAAACTCGGGGTCAAAGTGCAGGGTCAGCTATTTGCCCAGCTCCCCCAGAGCATTTTTCAGGGTAACATTAAAACCACTCTGCTAGCCAGAAGATCTAAACCAATGACCTTCAAATCACAGGCGCAGAGCTACACGTCGCCCCCTAGTGGCAAAAGTATATAATCATAATGTAATAATTAAAAAAGTTTTTTAGGGTGGAAAATAGGACCACACCAAAGCTGTATGAAGACTGCATTACTATTATTATATTATAATATAAGACAATGTAAGAGGGTGTGGCATGGTGGTGCAGTGGTTAGCATTATGGAAAATCGATAGATAATCTAACCCCAACCATACTGTATGCATACTTTGTGTGCCCAGTGCCCTGTGGCAGGCAATTGAGCTAACTGGGAGCATGTCCAGTACACTTGTTCCTTGTGTCCTGTGATTGGCTCCTTGTGACACTCTAATGATGTAATGAAATCCATATCGGCTGACAATAGAAATTACCTGCTTCTCTCCAGGTTCCCCTCTCTCAGCCATGTAAGGTTTTATGCTTGGTGCATTTTGATCACAACTATTGTTTTCCTCTTTAATACCAACTTAAACACAGTCTTATGCACATACATATTTTTTAGTTCAACATTCTTTGTAATGTAACAATTGTTTTCAGTGGAATTTAAGACAGTATTGAAGGGGGTGTGCAGTGCAGTATATGTTCTATGTCACTGAGTGATTTTCTTTAGTTTATTTGGGGTTTTTTCACACAATAGAAAACTTTGAGTTCTTTCTGCATACTCAGTGAATACCAGTCGGAAATGTTTTATCTGTGGAAATCTTTTAATCATCAGTTTTGGGCCTTTGGCTTTGATGCTTGTTTATTACACATCCTTCAGTGTGCTCTTCAAAGATAGAGAACCTCATATGTAACACAGGGATGTAAATGAAAATTTGATAATTTACGTCCACTTAGATACACAAAGGACCTTCACTGAAAACACCATTGATTCCAAGGACTCCTTATGCCAAGTTGTGTTGGGTGATTTGACATGAGGAGATAAGAGAAAATAACAAAATATCTGCTTCAGGGCTTTTCACACTGCACCACATGCCTTCAACATGGGGGCGGGGCTGGGCAGTGGGGTGCAGGACTGGTTCCCGGTGGTGGGAAATAAAAGGATGTGGTCCTGCTTGTTCATGAAGTAAATGGACTGCATTTATACGGTGCTTTTTCCAAAGCGCTTTACATATCATGCCTCACATTCACCCATTCACACTCTCATTCACACACCGGTGGCAGAGGCTGCCATGCAAGGCGCCAACCTGCTCACCGGGAGCAAACTGGGGTTCAGTGTCTTGCTCAAGGACACTTTGATGGGGTCAGGAGGAACCAGGGCTCGAACCTGCAACCCTCCGTTTGCCGAACAGTAGCACTACCTCCTGCGCCACCATCTTCCCCATCCTATGTCCTTCTGTCCTTCCCTGCATGTTTGCATTGAAAAGATAACTATATTAAGGTGACAAAGACCGAGACACTGACTATCAGAAGAAGCAGGCTTTCTGTCAGCACACATCCTGGTAAATTTCTTCCCCCGAACATGTGCAATGCCGTCTTTCTGCCCCTCTGCTCTAATGTATTGCATTTTTGCACCATTGCCCAAATTTAACTGTTCACATAACACTGCTGACAATACCACTACTCCTGTCTCCATGCCCCCCTGCACACCCCCCCCCCGCTCCCTAGTGTCTGTGATTGAGCGCTCTTACTAGCGACTGACAGCAGTTCATGTAAACCAGGCACAATCTCAGTCCTGTCCTCTGAATCGCAGCCTGGCACTCTTCGCTCAAACACCCTTCCCGTGTTTAGCCTCTGTACTCTGTGTAGACTTTCCCTCCAGTCTGTGACCTGCATATTCCGTCTAGATCCGCTCCAGGCCTGTCTGATACCCAGCTGCCACCGGTACCTCTCACATCATTTAGGAGACTTATGTAGATTTGAATACCATTGTTTCTAATACCGGTTCTGATACATGTCCGCTTGGTTATTAGGAACCTACAGCAGATTGTAAGAACTAAGTCAGTATTTTTTTTCTTCAACTCTGGACTTCATAATATTGCCCTGAGGGCACTGCTTTACTCTCCCATTTACTCTGCATGGTAATGGGCCAGTTTGCGAAGTGCCAGCTGTAAGCCACTGGCAGATTAGTCTTGTTTGCTTAACTGTTGTTGGCTGAAATCCTTGGAGGAGATGTGTACCCCTTAGCCATTTTCTCCATCCTAGCTCTAGTAACTTTGCTAAAACCTTT
>JAODJX010000040.1:7354213-7365695 GCA_026776945.1 Isichthys henryi | reverse complement strand
TGCTTCCGGGATAGGCTCCGGACCCCCCGCGACCCAGTAAGGATAAGCGGTTTGGAAAATGGATGGATGGATGGAGTCTGTGTTCAATTAAAATATAGAAAAAGGGGATTGCAACCTCTGGAGCACAATCTGAACATTATCTCTTTTGAATTCATAACATTCATATAAAAGCACCGGGTGCATGATTTTGGTCACAGCGAAAGTCTCAGCGCATCTGCACACGACTTCATGCTAAGGTAATAACTGGCCAGAAGCAAATGGTACAAAACTGATGATTGGGTTGAATTGTAAATTAAAGGAGCTTTCTGTTAGTGCAGCGTTTGGTGTGCTGGAGGTTAGAAATGAAAGTGTCATGTGAGGTTTGAAAGAGAGGAGGGAAGGCGACGTACAGTACAAGGCCGCTAAACCCTTCATAGCAGGCCAGATCCCGTCTTTTCCGTGACTTGGCTGCAATGATATTGACTGATAACGCCGCGAATATGCTAACATGAACCTGTATAATTGAACCAGAGCAGCGAAACAGGACCATGTGATAGTTTCTCGCTGCCACTTTATCACTCATCTCCAGCCATGCCAGAGCACAATTGTAATCCCTTGACCCAATTCCAGTGTAAAGAACCTCCCAGTAAGATACAAGTATTACTCCTCAATAAATGCCAAACTATAATAGATATCAGGTTTAACACATTCATATCTACATTCCCGTTCATGCATTGGAAGAATGAATAATGTGATATTGCACATTTGCAAAAGCCTTGCAAATGCAGAAAAACATCACGCGTTTATGTGCGTGAGACCGAGAGAGAATAGGTCGATTTGTTGGTGCAAAAATGTTGTATTGAAGTGTGCAATCTGTCATTTTCAGAGATTTATGTGTGATGTGCCATATAGTCAGGTGAAAATTGTTCAGAATAACATTAATAAAACATTTCTGCCATGTAATAATTTGTTTGAAATTTTCAGCATATGTGACCCACATATTACATCAACGCAAATACATGCGATAAGCTAGTGACATTGTCTTGATAAAAAAATATTTAAACATATATGTTTGTGAATTATTTTGTAAAAACATATTACTCAAAAAAATGATGCCATTCTTATGCATAAAAGGCGCTAATGTAGGCTGTTTCACAGGTATAGCGAATGTTGCAGATTGAGGATGGCGGTAGCAGAGTGTTTGATTGACAACCCAAAAAGAATGATTTGCTATATTTGGTGAAGGAAAAATGTGAACAATCACCCACAGTCACCTCAGTAAAGAAGGGAACACCTACGGTAGGGTGGTGAGTCAAGAGCGGCACGAAGACCATTTCTGTAAATATCTTTTTTAATGCTATGTTTGGTCGTATTTCACCAATAGTCGCATAAACGATACTGTGGTGGTATGGAGGCGGAGGCAGCGACTTTGTAGTAAAGTCACCAGCGGAAAGGAAGTGATGGAAGTTGGTGATCATATGTGGCAATATCTCCTCCAGTCTCAGTACTGTATTACGTGAGGTTATTTCGCTCTTATTTTATCGCGGGTTTTTCGTTCCCGATACTCACTATTTTTACTTTATCAACAAGCGGCCGCCACAGTGCCAAAAGAGAGGAGGCAAAGCTGAAATCCTTTGAACAGAGTATAAAGAGAGGCTCAGAGAAGAACGCACATGAATGATTCCTGGGGGGGGGGGGGCAGCCAGATTCATCCAGTCCCCCCACCGGAACCAGCCAGGGCACATCAGAGATGGGATGCCAGTCCATAGCAGGACACAGGCGCACATCTCTGTGCCTGAATTTGGAACACAGGAAATACCTGCTTGAAACCTGTGCAACCCTGGAAAAATGCAGAAACTCCCACTGTCCCGCCTCAGTAATACCTGCATACTGTACTCTGTATAAGAAGTGTGTTTATGTCCTTTTAAGTTATTTTAAAAATCAATAAAAATTTTAATTTTTAAAATTTCTAATTCTAAGGCTGCAATTGACTGCAATGGATTTGCACCCAAGTATTAAAAAGTGAAAGTTTGATTTATGATTGTTAATTTGTCCCATTACTTTTGGTCCCTTAAAAAGTGGGAGGTACATATACAAACTGCTGCAATTCCTACACCGTTCACCTGATTTGTATGTAAATACCCTCAAATTAAAGCTGAAAGTCTGCAGTTAAAGCACATCTTGTTCGTTTCATTTCCATTGTGGTGGTGTATACAGCCAAAAAGATTAGAATTGTGTCGATGTCCCAATATTTATGAACCTGACTGTATACTTGCCCCCCCCCCAGACGGTTTGTCTGCTTAATCAATTACCGGGTGGTCAGTTACTCCCCCAATTCTCCAAGCGCGAATCTACCCTCCGCTGTTTGCGATCCCCGATCTTTTGCCCTGCGCGCGTGAGATGCTGCCCTGCGCGCGGCGTGAGCGTGCCTGTGCGGTTCCCCATCTACTCGGACATTACCGTTATATTCTGTCAATTCCGCATTAAAATTATAACGGAGCTAGTCAAATAATAATTAAATTATAAAATGTTTGTATGAATCGGATTATTTACCTTCGGTTGAAACTAATGTCTCGGGCAAAATCCGCATTTATTCTCTTATATCATTGATTGACTGACAGACCTGTCCAAAACGTTTACGCGTTTTTGCGATTTAAGTGTATTTTTCACATTTGATGAATGAGCAGAAATAGTAATAAGATTAACTTTAAACACCCCGGAAGATCATTGCCTATGCAATCCCGCAATTCTATATGAGTTTATACAGTTGTATTATTTAAATGCGCCGTGATGCGTCGTGATGCACTGCGTCTCATGCAGAGCCCCCATTCCTCGCGCCTCCTGCTTCCTTGGACAGGCTGACCACGACCTGGTTATGGAAGAATAGCGGAAGGATGGATGCATTATTTAATATTTTTCTTTAGTACATTTTGCTCTTTTCCTGCCCCATCAAAAATCAAAAATAACTGCTCTGGAGATGAACGAATACCTTTAACTCTCTCAGTTGATAGAGTTGAGGAAATCATTATTTGATGCTGTATTAATATCCATAGATATGCCAGTACCGAATGTGGCTGGACGCATCATAAAGGGAAATTTCACTGACCTGCCTGCATTCACCCACCTTCTAGTAAACCCATGGAAATCTTGTATTCCATAATTCCATTTCCCTGGGGACCTGACCTCAGTGCAAGGTTTAGAATTATAAGGGTTCCTGGGGGCCACATGCTGCAGCATACAGTACTGTAGCATCTACAGTAATTCATGTGTCTATTTGCAGTCTCCTGTGCAGCCCAGTCCGGCGAGCGTGAAGGAGAAACATTATCAATATTAGCATGCAGTATACTGTACTAAAACCTAAACTGTATATTTATATATTGTGTTGAGAATAACTAAAGAATCATTTTGATATGGTTGGCATTACTGGCTAGTTCAGGTTGGTTTCAATGCTCATTGCTCCACCTTGAATAACTGCATATCAGTTACGTAAAGCGCAAGACAGGACATAAACTGGGTTTGAACTCATCATTTGCACACTGTTACTCACATAGTTAAACATAAATTTAAGATGAGTTTATCTTGTTAGACAGGATAGCGCTTTGTACTGTGGTGAGTGTCAATAAAATTCAATCTACATTTTCTTTTTAAAGATCAAAGGGACATAAAAACCTAATATTTCAAAGGCCGCTTTGTATTTAAGACTGAAGAACAGCTTTTCAAACTATCCCTTTCAAATTTCTGTAGACATAAGTTTCTAAAATTGTCTTCCTCTTGATCTTAAAAGTTATAAAATGTAAACTTTTTACCTCAAAATGTGCAGAGTGAATGTATCCTATATGATATCTGCAAAATAGTTACGTTTGGATTTTAGCAGACGGGAATAGATATTTAGTTCAAAATGAAATGGAAAATTGAAAGCATTCATAAAACATTCATACTGTAAGTAGCATGTAAGTACTCCATAACATCCTAACATACCTTAGCAGCTTTAATATACATTAATAACAAATATTATATGATAACAACAGGTATTGTAATTGCATAATTGTTTGACATAATGCATTCATATATGTGGTATATGTTCAGGAATATATAGCAAACTACTTATTTTACAAACATATTTTGCATTGCATTTCTGAAAATAAATATGAATTGATTGATTCCTATATCCTTATATTCAGCATTTTTTTATTTTATTTTACACTTTGGGACTTCATTTGAAGATAAAAAAATTGCAGCAATCACATCTGAGGAACTTCAAAAGCTGCATGTATAACTATCAAAATATAAACTGAAAGAATATTTCAAAGAAGTACCAAGAGTTTTTTAGCAGGATTTGTTTACTTAAAAGACAACTATTCCCCATATTCCAAAAAAAGAGAGAATATATGAGTATACATAGAACATTGAGTTGAACAAATGTATTAAGTACATAGTCTGCAGTTTTAACTTCATTCTGTATTGAAATACCCTCAATAGCAAAGACATTTTCTGGCATTGTGTCCTTTTATGAAGGCATCCTACAGTACATATACAAGCTGTCATTATAGCTAACAAGATGTACTTGCTAGATATGAAAGTCTGTTTAAATATATTGGTGTTATCTTACCTGGTTATGTATAGTAAAATGGAAAATAGGTGTGAGAATGAATGTTTCAAAGTTTTCAGGCAGGCTATTTAATATAGCCATGATTCGAGGCTTGATTTGAAATGTTTCAGTACATAAATTGCTGTTTTGTATTAAATGTTACCACGCAGCACCTGAAATATCACCTCATTCAGAAGGCTTCCGTAGCTAAACTTAGAAAACACGTGGGTGGCGGCTTGCTTTGACGGGCGTGCAAATAAACTGAAATGTTCGATTGCCTTCTCATACACTGCATTGTATGGCAGTGTATTATGATTCAAATGCATTCACTGGGGGGGCCACCCGCCCCCTTCCTCATTTCCCTTTTTCGTTTCCTTTTTTATAACGTGCCAATATGATACCAGAATCGGGGATTTCACTCAAAAGATTTCAATGGGAAACATTTTGAATGAACTCGAATGAGAATGTACAAGTTTGTTTTGGGCTGACCTCCATCCGACACCAGTGTGTCAGTCACGATGCACGTCAGCTCGCAGAAGGCCAACGCCAAACCCATCTTAAAGAAAGAACCGAATGAGGCGGACGGCATTTACAAAACAATGTTTGTCACGGGGTTTTTGCTTCACTTCCTGAGCTGCATATGAGACATTGGCTCGTCTTTCTTTTCTTGATATCCAGAACCTTATGAACAGTTTTTGAGGAGGACAATGGGAAGATAAAATGTACTGGTGGAAGCCTATTTGCAATTCATATTCTATTTTCAGTCTTACAGGCAGTTTAGGCTGGTGACTACAGGATAAATATGCTTACGCGATTTAGTTCTAGAGGGAACTCTTGCAGCTACATTTTGTTCCATTTGACGGCGCTTTGCATTTGTGGAACCAGACAGCAGTGTTATAATATTCTAGTCCTGAGTTGTATGCGTCTGCTTCTCTGCCTTTTTCAGGGCCTTGTTTTGACATTCTGGCTTTGCAGACGAATGCAATGCACTTCAATTATGTTTCCAATGCAAAGGTCAACAGTTAGATACAAATTAATTATAACACCAAGGTCTTACTGCGGAATTTGTTTTAATACAGAAACCATCCGCTGAGAATGGGATTCTCAGGAGAGAAAGCCTTTTGGTGAATTCTATATTTTTGGCCCCTAGTAACCTGGGAGATGACACGTCCTGCACAACGTTTCAAATTCACCTGCAAGGAGAGGCTCCTGTCTACCAGAATGATAGACTTCCTTTATGAAATGATTGTGTAGTATTTGTCCAGTTGGTTCCGAACCCTCTTCCCATGATACAAACACATGTTACAGTATATGGTAAATGGCTCTGTTCACTGTGGAGACCAGGGATTGTTTCACAATCTAAATTGAGCTTATTTTGAGTAACTGCTTACAAGGCCTATTACGATAATTTGTGTCCCATCCATCCATCTCCAGTACCCACTTATCCTATTAAGGGTCAAGGTAGGGTCTAAAGCCTCTCCCAGAGGCTACATGCACAAGGCACAGAAAAACCCAGGATGGGGCGCCAATCCATCGCAAGGCACATTCACACCTACAGTTCAACATGTCATGTTTCTGTGGGGGAAAACCAGAGTACCGGGAGGAAACCCCATGAGGCCACAGGGAGAACATGCAAACACCACGCAGGGAGAACACGCAAACACCACAAAGGGGAGAACACGCAAATGCCATAAAGGGAGAACACGCAAACATCACAAAAGGAGAACACGCAAACGTCACAAAAGGAGAACACGCAAACACCACAAAGGGGGCAACACGCAAATGCCACAAAAGGAGAACATGCAAACGTCACAAAAGGAGAACACGCAAACGTCACAAAAGGAGAACACGCAAACGTCACAAAAGGAGAACACGCAAACGTCACAAAAGGAGAACACGCAAGTGCCATGCAGAGAAAACATGCAAACGACACAAAAGGAGAACACGCAAACACCACAAAGGGGGGAACACGCAAATGCCACAAAAGGAGAACACGCAAACGTCACAAAAGGAGAACACGCAAACGTCACAAAAGGAGAACACGCAAATGCCATGCAGAGAAAACATGCAAACGACACACATGGGGGGCCAGGACCAAGACTCAAATCCTGCTCCATGTGGTGTGAGGCAGTAGTGCAATAGTGCTAATCACTGCACCACCTTTCATTTACATTGCATTGTAAAACTACTCTTAGCTTTTACAGTTCAGTAATATTACAAATAGGACATAATAAATGGCTATGCTACGGCTATGAGGCAATGGTCTTTGATAAATTGTCTTGATGGGTGCAGCCAGCTAAAACTCTTGATGGATTGCTAATGGTTTCTCTGCTCTGTTCCAGCTCTCTGGCTGGTGAAATCAAAGTCTGATGCTCCTTTCAGGTTATGTGCAGCGAGTTCATTTTGAACCAGTGAGGGCCGGGGTCTCCTCTCACTTGCTGTATATTGCAATGGCCAAAAACTATTAACTTCAACTCTTCTGCAATATATAAACTATTGTCCCACTTTTTGTACAGTAGCAAAAAAAGAATCTGCAGATCTTGATCCTCCGACGCCAAAGAAAAACATTGTTTTATGGAAACAATGCGCCAGATTTTCGTTGTTAAACCATGAACTCTTGTGAA
This sequence comes from Isichthys henryi, assembly GCA_026776945.1. Classification (NCBI taxonomy): domain Eukaryota; kingdom Metazoa; phylum Chordata; class Actinopteri; order Osteoglossiformes; family Mormyridae; genus Isichthys; species Isichthys henryi. The sequence continues at coordinate 7,358,504 of JAODJX010000040.1, read as the reverse complement.
ATTACATGTTGCAGAAATTGTGGGGTACAAAACATAGATAAAAACCACATATATGTTCTTGCAAATGGGTCGTTATTGTACTTGTGTGTATAAATATAATGACAGTTGTTCGTCACTCTGCTTGACTGCTCAGCTAATGTTTAAATGATACATTTTAACCACAGTCGACCCTTCCACATCATGGGGGGTTGGGCGCAGGCCCCCTGCAATCTGGAAAAACTATGTCAAATTTTTATATATTCAAAACCTTTTTCAAAAATATTTTTAGAGCTAAGCGAAATGTTACAAGAAATGTGATCTTGGCGAGATCACTGCGAAATATCACATGAGAGGCTGCCGTAAACACGCTTACCGTACCTCCAAACCAGCGCTGTACTTGTCTTTTATGCATTTATGAGTTTCTACACTTTTGTCTGTCGTCTACTGGCCTTCATGTATAGTCTTTAGCTTGCGCAAAACTTTCAGAATCCTTCCCAAAATACATTTAAATAAAATAATAACAGAACAAATTACAATGTAAAACACAATTCCATTGATTTCATTTAAGTGTAATACTTCATTTGTGCAGTGCTCCAGTTGATTATCACTCTCCTTTAGTCACTGGCCTGTGGAGTGATTTTCTTCTTTCACATTCATGTACATCTCAGTGCTTAAGATAATACATATAATTTTGTACCAAAACCAGATTCACTCCTTTATGCGTTTAACTGATATTTATTCACCCACCAAATATTTCCAAGGTTCATAAAGATCTTATTTAATGCTAAGGTTAAAAATTTTAGCTAATGCCCCACGTTTCAGAAGAAAGCACTTCCGAGATACATCCATTCTCATGTGTCATGACCAATTTCCATTACAGCTTTCTGAGATCTGTGATAATTTTGTAATTACAGCTAAGGATCAACTTCCAGCATCTTCTCAAAGCCTCTTTCTTCTGATCCATTCTTTGTGAAATTTGCTTGAATGATTTGAATTATTATCTTGTTCCAGTAGTAGCGTTTGCGCTGGCTTTAACACTTGGACTGATGGCTATAAACTTTGCTCAATAATTCCACGTTATCTCTCTGAACTCACGGTGCCCTGAATGATCAAGCCAACCAGGCTTAGAAGAAGAAAGCCAGGCCACATCATGGCAGTGTGATTACCATGCAGCACGCTGAAGATCATTTAACAGTAGGCATCGCCTGGGCAGGGGTGTAGTTGGAAAATCCAACCCCCCTGACAAAATATCATCTTCGCCCCTCTGTTTGGCTTGGGTAGACTTTATCCAGCAGGGGCCCCCGCTGGTCAGTTTTTGGGCCCCCCCAGACAGTGCAGGCCCCCCTGACTCTACCACCCCTGCTGCTGGGTATGTGTGTGTTACTGTGGTTATTACTTGTGCATCTTCATTGAATTTATAATTTTTCTTTTGGCTATTTTTGAAATTGAAATACAGTTTTCGTATTAAATTCTCCCCATTCACATGTTGTCTCGCAAAAGACTGTGGTCTTTTCAGTATGATTTGGCAATTTTCTGCAGACTGATTAGAAGAACCACTCTCTTTCTGAGTTTTCCTTACATTACAGCATGGTCTGTGTCAGAGTAATTTCACCTTGGCCAAACCTAATTCATGACACATTACCTCTGCACATTCTTTGACGTTTCTGCCTTTAATTTAGTTATTTTTCTCCTACTTTTGTTTTCTTGATGTACTTATTGCACTATACCATTAAAAACCTACTTGTAAACCCCAGTAACCTATGGAATTTTAAATAAGAAATGATTAATTCTGATTAATAAGGATTTATTTTTTTCTGGTGATCATTTGAAACTTAGTCAATCACATTCTTCATGTTCTTTTGGATGAACCTGTTGAAAGTGGAAACTACTGAAAGTCGAATATGAATACAATACTTTAGACCAGTGTTATCCATCTCATCCTCAGAAACCTACAGACAGTCCACATTTTTGCTCCATCCCAGCTCAGTAAAGAGGACAACAACATGGACTGTCTGTAGGTCCCTGAGGAAAGGATTGGGAAATACTGCATTAAACAAAACAAACAATCACTGTTACTGAATAAGTAAATAAACAATTACTGTAACTAACTATCCCTCCATCTTGTATACCCACTTGTCCTATGCAGGGTCATGGAGGGTCTGGAGCCAATCCCAGAAATGACAGGTGCAGAGCAGGGAACCCAGCACAGGATGCCAAGCCTTCGCAGGGCACATGCACCATTCACACCTATGAGCAATTACTATACCAGTAACACCAGTCAAAAAGTAAATAAATGAATAAAAAGTTTACACACAGAAAAAAAACAAAAACACTACACGACAAACTGTGTGTTTACACTTGTGATCGCTACAGGGACTAAGCGCGGCTGTTTGGATGCTGCCATCGCCCAGCATCAGTAGAAAGTATCGCATGACACATCACTAGCTGGGGGACCAGATCAAAATTCAAAGACGACTTCAGAATGTGCAGACCATGGAAAAGTCAAAATATCGTAGGTCGAACCATCATAAAACGAGAACCATCTGTATATACTTGTATAAATGATACTTATTCAATCCTGGCAACATTTATTGCAAAACCTGTGAATACATCTCCCATCTAGTTTCCATTCAGAAGGGTTAGACTTAATTTTCCTTGGTCTTGTTTTGTTCCATTTTGTTAGCTAGGAAACTGCGGCACGTTTACAGACCGAAGTCCTTTATTTCCCCACGGAGAGTTGGGGGGCAGCATTTAAAGTCACACACTGCGAGGACATATTGGCTTCTTTTTCCTTGCACACTTATTTTCAGCTAAACACATAATAAAAAAAAACTGAAAGTGTTTTCTATGGGAAGAAATGCGTTCCTGCATTTATTGCACTTAATTTCACCAGGCTTCAGTCTGTCTGAATTACTTCAGGTATGGCAAACGCGGTACTGCTTCACAGAGAGGTGACGAGCTTGTCAATGACCAGCCTCCCCGTGACAGCAAAACAGAAGTGATTTCACTCTGATTTCAGTCACGCCTCCGCTGAAGTGGACTCTTATCCCAGGTGAAAGCTTACCTCTGTCTTCTCTCTGTTTATATTTCTAAATGTATTTCATGAAATCAAAATTGAGGATTATGAAAAGCAGTTATAAAAGCAAATATACATACTTTGGAAAAATGAGAAATGACGCTAGATTGATAGTTAAATTGTTGAGCTGGGAAATCATTGCATTGAAGGTAAAATTCCATTTGAATTAGTGTTATCTTGTCCAGTATATCATCATCATTGCTATCACGCTATTTATTAACTATATATATATCACATCCCTTTATACAGTATGACACATTTGATGTCCTGTTACATCCTACACAATGCATGGTTGCATCAAACCTGGGGCCCAGTCCAGGAAATTCAAAGGCCACATACACTTTGCAGAAATAAATTCACCTAAATCGTAGATCTGAATTCCGATATGCTAGAACTGGTGCAGAACTGGAAAGTGTGAACCGAGAACATCAAAGGAATGGTTCTCTTCACTCCGGGATTTTAAACGTTATTCCATTAGGCCCCTAATCGTGAAATGTTTGCTGTTTAGATTATTGTACTGCAGTTAAATAATTTTGGTTTTTATTTTGAAACCCACACGAAATGTCATTCTAGGCAGACCAAGAGATATATTGGTTAGTTGACCTATTCTTAACGAAGCATTTTGTGGTTTTTCCACTAACTTGTTCTGGAGAACCTTAAATAATCTCCATTGTTAATTAAAACCCATTCATTATAAAGAATCATATGAAAACAGTAAGTCACATAAATTAATGTACACCCTAAAAGTAAACATTATTAATAATCATTTTAAAATCATTATCTAATATTTGTTTGCTATAAGTTAGTTGGCAAACATTCCTCATCGCACATGCAGAAAACAAGACATTATCATTGTAAAGCAGAAAGAAAATTAATAGGCATTTTGTGGTATTTTTTGTGCATAGTTAGTAGAAAAATGTGAAACACTAATGGATGATTTATCAAAACACTTTCTTCATTCAGCAAGTGATTGATATTGTCACCCGGATGACTTATGGAAATGTATCAGACCGTTGCTTTAGTCAAAAGTCCAAATTGTAATGAAAGTTTTGAAGCAATAAACAGACATGATTACAGTTAAACTGCGAGCTTTTGGGCTGTGGGGGGGGGGGGGGGAAATCCGTGAATCGGGGGGAAAAAAAAATTTGTCGGTCTGGGGCAAATTTGAGTTTTGTTGATGGTGGTTTTTGGGGGTACGTGCGCTGTGCCTTGTTGTGTGCCGGTATGTGGGGTTGT
>JAODJX010000040.1:7273760-7291298 GCA_026776945.1 Isichthys henryi | reverse complement strand
GTGTGTGAGTGTGCCCTGCGATGGGCTGGCCCCCCCATCCTGGGTTGTTCCCTGCCTTGTGCCCATTGCTTCCGGGATAGGCTCCGGACCCCCCACGACTCAGTAAGGATAAGCGGTTTGGAAAATGTATGGATGGAAAAAAGGAAGACAGGACTGGATAATTACAACATACTGTATAGTGATAGGAAACACACAACAAGGTTGCATACAATCTCAATAGCAGCTTGAGATCTTTCTTCTTGAGAAACGACATACAGTATGCCCTATCATTGGGAGAAAAAAGCTAAAGACGAATAAATTGCAAGTACTGTACGTGGAGAGTTCTTTCTGTAAGGACCTCTCTTGCCCAATCTCTAGCCAGTAAAATGCAAAGAGTTAGGTGTCTTGTCTCCAGTGGGCAACTGGTGAGAGTGAATATAAAAATGATGCTGACAAAGGAACCTCAAGGATAACAATCCAGGGATTCCATGAAGGACTGGTGGATCAATTCCTGCCTAAAACAAAAGACACATTTTATTCCAGAAAGCAGTTTACATATTACAGGGTCCTGCAAACACATGAATGCTTAATCCATGTGAATTTGGCAGAAAATTAAAGCTGCCAGTACAGCATTGAGATATATCAGCAGGTCATGCTACTCACTTGGTGTGCTTTTTGTACACAACACATCTCGGCCAGTGCCTCTGTACAGTGTCCCCTACGAGGCAAAATAGCCCACCAGTGATCTGGCAACACCAATGTACAGAGTGAACATCCTGAGGTCACCACAGTCCACTTTTTCAGTCCATGCACTCAGTAGATACAGCAGTTTCATAGTTGCCATTTATTAGTCTGTTTGCTTGTTTGTTTATAAGAAATAAGAAAGGTTTTCCAATAGTGTCAGACAGACCCTAAAATGAATGGCTGATAACCTTGTCTGTGAAGCGTTTGTTACTGAAGGACATGCCATAGAAACGGCGGATGCCAGATGGAATTCCTGCTGTGCCATGCAGGCTTCACCACACTGTTACCCTTCCCCAGTCAACGACTGTATTATGACATCAGTTTCATGTGTATGACACAGTACAGAAGGCCATGGAATGTCCAGAACACACACAGAATAAGATATTCAGTGGCAAATACAAGATGTGTGTCTCAGTTACAACTAATTGTTTTCTTGTGTGTTTAAATCTAATTAAAAGTTACACTGCACCACAATAATGGAATCACTCTGTGCTGTGGGATTATGGATGAACATTGCTACCGTTACATGGGAAATGTATGCACAGAATGCTACTGTAGCAGTGATTACCTTAATGAGTCTGTTGCATTTTCATTTTTTAAAGTTTTCTAATTAATTTTATTCCTATGCTTGTGTACAACTGAGAACTATTTCAGAAGAGAGAAAAAATAAAATGAAAATGGTGGAGCACTAGATTATGAGAAATTTACAGTATAGCTGGCGATAAACCTGCTGGGCCAGCAAAGATTTAATAAAGGGTATAAAAATACAATATTTATAAATATAGAAATAAAATTGAATCTAGAGTTCCCATCAGAATTTCTTAAATGTCACGTCTCCTAAAATCAGGTCTAACACAGCCATAACATGAGTTTCTGGAAAGGCATAAACTTTCGCCTATGCTGGGATGAGCTGTTTTTTTGTGAACCGGGTGTGTGGGCAAGCTTTGCCATTTCTGATGACTAGGTAAGCAGAGTAGGGCAGAGGATATTTTGAGAAATCAGCTGTAGTTAGAATGGGTCAGACAGACCTTGGAGGAAATAACGTGTCCTATCTGATACTGGCAAATATGATGCTACGTTAGCGACAGATTTTACCCATGGCTGGAAACAAAAATATTTCAGGACAGTTCAATTCATCCTTAGTGAGGAGCACCCAGATACTCTGTATAAGACGATGTGACAGTGTGTGTGTCTGTGAGGGTTAGTCTAAGGGAAAAGGAGAAGATTTTACCATCCAAGGGTATTTGTCTTTCAGCTACTCTAATGCCATTTGGCCTTGGAAGTGCACCACATGCCTTTTTTGTGCATAAGTGGGCGCGCAAATAATTCCTACTTCATTTTTTCCAAGCAATGCGATTGTCTATTTCCCTAATTTATAATCCGCAACAAGTTCAAATTCATGAGTTAAAATTAAGGGGCGGCATGGTGGTGCAGTGGTTAGCACTATTACCTCACACCTCTGGGACCTGAGTTTGACTACTCCGTTTTCCGGTTTTTGGACTTGCTACATTGCCCATACTGTAGGTGTGCGTGTGTGAGTGAATGGCGTGTGAGTGAATGGCGTGTGAGTGAATTACATTTACATTTACAGTATTTAGCAGATGCCCTTAGCCAGAGCGACTTACATAAGTGCTTTGAAACTCTGCGATGAATTTTTCCGATGCTAGCTCAATAAGGACCCCGGCTATGAGTACTATCTAGCCGAATACTCCGTTGAGAGAGTGCAGATTTTTTTTTTATTATAATACACACACACACACACACACACACACACACAAGGAATGGTGTGTGAGTGAATGGTGTGTGTGTGAATGGTGTGAGTGTGTGCCCTGCGATGGTTTCTGCCATTGAACTATCTACCTCTGCCTACATGTGAACTATTACTCATTTTAAGATTTCCTAAACATGAATTTATTATTGCTATTATTATTATTATTTGTATGATTTGCCAAATAATGCAAACCTAGACAGCTTGCATTCTCACTCTTCACTCGCTCCTCCTGCCAGCCTCGAAATATTGCTTTTAAAGATGCTAAAATCCTGGGGAAAGATAATAGAAGAAAAGAAAAAAAATAAATAAAAAAAAAGCCATCACAGTCTAAGAAGGAGATCAAAAATCATATTTATTTAGCAAAAATGGAAAAATAAACAAAAATGCATAACAAAAATTAACTTTCATGATGCTTTTTATCTAAGACTGGATCGGAGTCGCTTGAGGAAACAAAGGAATCCATATTCATGTAAATAACCAAGGGGCAGGCAGAACGAAAGCAGCAGAGACCCGTGTGAGTAACTGCGTGTTTCTGCACTGTAGCTGGAATAAAGCCCTGTGCCAGGGTGCGAACATGCACATCGCAAACACACAGACCCAGAGATCTATGTCAAAAGCACAAGCCTGAAGGTCTGAGCTAATCACCAGTCAGTCACGCTTTCCATATGGATGGCATTTAACATTATGTAAGGAATAAAACCATTTAAAATAATCTGAAATCATTCTCGTGTCTTGCCAAGAAGAAAACAATGAGAAATGACAAAGGAAAATATAACAAACATATTAGGAAAGAAACATATGCAGAGAAGAATGGAAAACAAATCACTGGCAGTGATAACTGGTTCACATGTGACAGAATAAAAAGCATTTCTTCAGATTCAGATGCTTTATTGTCAATGTTGTTTCGGCAGCAACGAAACTTAAAGGTGCGTCGTCTCCAGTGTCACGACATCAAAACAATAGGTAAATTTGCGACAAAAAAAACAAAATAAATCCAATAAATAAATAAACAGTCCAGCTCAATGAAGCAGTCACACCCCATAGTTTCAAGATATTGCACGTTTCTTAAACTTCCTTCGAGAAACTATAGGTGGTTTTTGGAGTGAGACCGCAGGCCCTCTTACGCTGTAACCTGTGACATATGGCAAGAGCACTTACCACACAGTTCATTGTCATTTTCTGTTTACATTCATTATAAATCACCAGAAAGCTAATTGTATGATACTGGGTTTGTGCTTATTTCATACATTGTACTAAAAAAAGGACTTCAAACTCTTGCAGGGAAAATGGAGGGTGCTGTTGTCACTGTAGACTGTGTGGTTTCCTTTAGTCCTCCGATAGATTTCTGAAGGATATAATTGCATGATTACCGGAATTATAACTTCTCAATGTGTGCCGATGGTATCCAGTCAGGGTTCAAAGAATGTATCATTCTACTTTGGTAATGGTGATGTCAGAGCTGAACATTCAGTCTTGTAATCCTCAAGATACATAAATCCATTTGAATTTATCAGTCACAGGAATGCTCTAAGTAGGCATATGGAAAATGGTCTGAATAAAGTGGAAAGAAGTATTTTTTTTATGGTTTCTTTCAGGACCGGTCAAACCTATAGGTGACATGTGAGGCCAACTTCTGAGGGGGTGCTGACTCACCAGCTGATTTCACTCTGTTTTGGGGGGAGGGGGGTACTGGCTGTGATGCTCACCTAGGGCACTAAATTCTGTGGGAGTGCCAATTTGAAGGCCGGTTTCTCTTCACTGGGAGGGGGGTAGCTGCCAGTGGTGATGCTTGCCAGGGTGCCACATTGGGTAGGAGTGCTATTGGATTACCATCACTCTTGTTCATTACAAAACAGATAAATAATAAAGTTATACTAATAAAATCATTTTGTGAGATCATATTGAATACAAGCTTCAGTGGGCGTTTCTTTGAATAGATGTTTTCTCCATGACACTAGACCTGCCCCTGATAATCTGTGGGGTCTGTATTTTTTGCAGAGTTTATGCTGTGGTTTTCACATCTGCAAAGACACTATTCTGATCAATTCCCATACATGTTTTAAAGTGAATATATTTTGATTTAATTGTAGGACTAATGTTGTTCATATTTCTGTATTACCATGAACCACTTCTTTTCCTGTTGTATTTATTAGTTTAATAGTTACATTTCATGTTTAGGTTTTGATTGAACAGGTTACAGGAAACTTACTCTATGCCAAAGCAGTGAAGATATGGTGCTATACTTTACATTGGCTTGTATAAGGCCTGAGTAATTTTACTATTTTGGGATTTACATTCCTCTTAATAAGGTGGTTATGGTATATAAAACTGGGGAATTGGGAGGCACAAGCCACTTAGTAACCCAAGTACTACTCAATTACAAATCATGAATCTTTATTTGATGAATGAATATGGAATCAATAAGTAATTAATACTTATTTTCTTGTTAATTAATACATTAAGCTAGAGTGTGGTACTACGTTATTTGTGCCTCCTCATGTGTTACCAAAAACTGTTTTAAGTAGACATTAGCTCAAATTTGAAACATGACAAATAAGTTAAGACTACTTTAGCAAACATATATACCAACCACCCCAAGGCGAATCAAAGGCATTCGATTACTGATTAATCATACCTTTATTAATTTATTATCCAAACAGCCTGTCCAGGACAACTTACCGTCACAAACACATACTACATATATTAAATGGGTACGAGATGTGACTGAAAAGATACATGCTTGTGTGATTATAGACATTTGCGGTGAGAGTAGCTATGTCTGTCTTTACTTACATTTTTCTTATTTCCCTTATTAAATATATATTTTTTCAGAATAATCAATGAATGCACAGGAAAAAGTACATCCCAGCTTCTAAGAATACATTAGCCCTAAGCGTTAAGGTTTTTAAAAATAAAAGCTAATTTGAGACATCGAGGGACCTCGCGGAGGTTTTCTGGCCAAGGAATCTACCCTGTTAGCTTCGGGTTTAATTGCTGTTTCAAGACACCCAACAGGTTTTGAGTAATCTGGGAATACTGTGATATTTCACAAACACTTAAGACGTCATGCATTTTGTAAATCTGTGCCTGCAGAGTTACAGATAAAGATTTTTTTCCTCACTCTGCTGAGCTAAAATAAACCCTAGTATGAACCTTGTTATACAGTTAGACCATAACTGTATAACAAGATGTTTCTAATGGTATTTTACAGTAGTTGGATTCCCAAGCAGGTAATAATCACTTTAACTGTGAATATTTTGTATTAGTATGTGTATATTATATAATACACAGCATATATAGCACGCTGTCATTATGGCCAGAAGGGTGGTTAGCTCTGTTGGCTCATAACTGCTGCTCTGGGGCAAAACATGCTAAAAAAATCTAAACAAAAATGTCAAAAGTCTTGCATTTTGTTTGGTTACTTATGGGTAAGTTTAGGGCTGGGTAGGGGTTAAGGTCATCATTGTTGGAATTAGAGATTTCTCCACAGAAATGAATGGAGAGTCCCCACAAAGACCTGTGTGTGTGTGTGTGTGTGTGTTGTGCTTGGTGATCTTCGTGAAGCTGCTGGCAAAGATGTGTCACGGATGGCAAGGATGTTTCAGGGTCATTTAATAATGAAATTGTATTTTATTAAAGATAAATAAATTAATTAATAAAAACATCATTTTGTGTGGCTGGTGATCAAAACTGGAACTAGAAAATAAGAGATAATTGCCTCAGTAGTGCCAGACAATCAGCTAATTTTTCTCACAACATCTTTGCCATAAAATTAATGCTGCGTCTGACATATTGATATGCAGGGGAAGAAAGGTGAATAGATTAATTTAAATGTCAGTCTAGTGCGGGGGAAATAAATTGATCGAAACTAGGAAATCTAATGGTAATGACCCGCATTCAGAATCCTATTTGGCATCTGTACCTGTATCTCGTCAGGTTTAACTCTTTGTAACTCAAGGCAAAGTTGACTGTCTTTCTCCAGATGCTTGACCTTGTCCCTTTGAAGGTTGTTCTTTCACAGAATGTTGTCACCGTTGTGTGTGTATACACACAGAAATATCATTAAAATGATAGACAACAGTATGATTTCTTACGGCGTGCTTTCAAACAATTTAAAGTGAAAGACAGTCCATAGAAACTGTATACTCCCAGAATTATAATTTATGTGTGTGTATGTTTGTGTGTGTGTGTACCCACACACACACACGCGCGCGTTTAAAGCTATTTAATGTTTAAGGCTATTTATCTGGATGGTAAGTGTGTATTTGCTCAGGAAGAAAACACAATTTAACATTAGAACATGCAAATTAACTGTAGCACCAATAAAAATTAAATCTTTAAAAGATATATCTTTTTTGAATATCTAAGAAGAAGGTCACCGTTTTGGTTCCCAAACCTCTCCTCAGGGGCACCTCAGCCGTTCCATATATTTGTTACATTTCACCACCAGCTCACGTACTATAATATTGAACAGTTGCAGCAATACTGGAGTGATTAGGAGATATAAAAGCGTGCATTTATATACTACAGATTTATGTATGTTTTTCTCTGCATTTTGTTATGATAAGAAATGTATTCATTAGAGAATTCAAAAAGTTTTCTAAGAAAATTTTGTTTTAAATTAAGCAGGCGATATATGAAGTTTCACAATTAAGAACATTACAAGCACTTTCAAACTATAAGTAACTAATTACCGCTAAAGATGGAAACGTTTGTTAGAGGTTGGTACAAAAGCCAGAAATTAATTGGCAGTTAAGCAAATGCAACTAAGAGAATTAAAAACCTACTCAGGTTTTAATTGGATTTTAGCTCATTTTATATATCTGCTCAATCAATGATAAAGAGGTTTTATGTATTCTGACACAGCTGCTCTGTTGGTGCAATGGGGCATTTAAGCTGTTTCTTGCGTGAGCATTAAGTGTCGAAATGCTTCACATGCACTTACATCAGGATCTGAAAAAGTCTCCCTCGTCTTTAATGTTGTGTTTGTACTTGAGAGATGTTGGGAGCACATTGACAAAACCAAACGGGCCTTGGGGGAGAAAGTGATTATGTGGACTTAAGCCTCACCAGTACATAATCGTTCCTAAGACTGGTCTACAGAATAGACCATCTTCACATATCTTTAATTCCTTTCTCACGGAACATTTACAGATTATATGATATCAGCAATACTTAAATTTGCTAATCATAATAATGACTGAAAACCGAAGGCAGAAAATGTGTTGATATATTTATGTGATTCAAATAAAGCTGTAAAAAAAATAAGGTATTACATCTGTACAGTAGAACTGATGAAGGAAGACTTCAAATAAATTGAGAGGTTTTACCAAACAGCTCCATTAGGAATCGTATCCATTTCGTATCCAGGCCTCATAGACTTAGTGGTGATCCTCTTACTGTGCCTCTGTATTAGCTGTAATATATTGGTGTTTGAGTAAGTATTCTATGTGTTCTTGATCGTGAGGATGTAGGTGGAATTGACAAGGTCAATTCCTTGGCATAGGGAGCCCTGTAATTATTTGCTTTCTCACTGGAAATCACACAATGTAAATCAGAGGCCATAACCTTCATTGCCTATGAAGATTTCGACAACAGGAATTCTGGGGCTTACAGCAGTGTTTCTCACACCAGTCCTCTGGGACCCAACTCCTAGAGAATCAGAAGAGAGCAAAAATGTGGATCGTCTGGAAGTCCCTCAGGACTGGTTTGAGAAACACTGGTTTAGAGAATGGATGAATTATACTGGGAATGTGTTTGATACGTATCCATCTTCATATCCATATCCATTTAAGAACAAGGCTGTCTTAACTTACAGTATAGTTGAGCTGTATTGAACACCTAGGCGGTGCTTGTTATGTAATGTTCATGTTATGTAGCTATGTGTATGTGTGTAAATCGTGAATATATGTATAAAATTATGTGCTGGACTGGGCAAACCTTTGGAAGCACCCGAAATTGAAAGTATCAATTTGACACGGTAAGCTACATTTGAAATAAATGAATAAAGGAAATCTGTGGCAAATCTAGGGCAGCACAGCACACCCATGGTAGCATCCCCAACCCAATCCAATTCAATTATGTTCCACATATTTTAGGCCCCCCGTCACCCAGGGACCTTAACGTTCTCTCTTGGTGGTGTACTGCAGCACAATGACTCAAAGGCCAGCTAAGCGTAGCTGTAGAACTGGCAGTAAGCATTTACTCCCGTGTTCTTGTGGATTTTCACCTGGGAACTGTGCTTTTCTTTTGGCAATGATTGATGATTTTTTTTTTGTCTTATCACATGTGACAGTACCTAGTATTGGCTGAATGGCCTGTCACTCAGATTTCTTTTACCAATCTTGAGTTTGTTGCTGGTCATTAATTGGAAATGATTGGGCGGGAGAAGAATGAAAAAGATATTATTGTGTCGTTTTTTTATTTGGATTGTTTTGTTTCCTTTGTTTTTATTTATATCCCTGAAACCTATTTTTTTTTGTATTGTTACTTTTGTGTATTTTGTTTGAAGTTTGCTTTCTAGTTTTGAGGGTACTGAGGTTTCAGAGTAGTTACGTTTGGGTTTTGTTTTGTTTTAATTTTGCTTTCTTTTTATAGCCCTCTTTTTACTTTTTCTTTTTACCCTACCCTCCGCAAACCACAAACCAGCATCACCAGACAGGCTCTCAGATGGAACCCCGAAGGCAAGCGGAAGAGAGGCCGTCCAAGAAACACCTGGAGACGAGACCTCGAGGCAGAAATGACAAGGATGGGCTACACTTGGAGCCAACTAGAAAGAATGGCCCAGGATAGAAACCTCTGGAGATCTACCTTTGGCGGCCCATACCCCGGAAGGGGTGGAGGGCTTAAATAAAAAATAATAAATAATTTATAGCCCTGGGGGGCGGCATGGTGGTGCAGTGGTTAGCACTGTTGCCTCACACCTCTGGGACCCGGGTTCAAGTCTCCGCCTGGGTCAAATGTGTGTGGAGTTTGCATGTTCTCCCCATGTCGTCGTGGGGTTTCCTCCAGGTACTCCAGTTTCCCCCCCCCCAGTCCAAAAACATGATGAGGCTAATTGGACTTATTAAATTGCATGTGTAGGAGTGCATGTGTGAGTGGATGGTGTGTGAGTGTGCCCTGCAATGGGCTGACCCCCCATCCTGGGTTGTTCCCTGCCTCGTGCCCATTGCTTCCAGGATAGGCTCCAGACCCCCCGTGACATCCAACAAGGATGTTCCAGAGGTACTTTCTTATTTTCTGGTTTCTTTATTCCCTTTATGTTACAGTATGCCCTACCTCATACCTCTAGATAAGGCAAGAATCTTCATAAAATCTGTTTGCAACCTGGGATAGATGCACTGGGACACTACTACCTTTACACCTATTTTTTTTACAATTTAAATAGAAAAAAATATTTTTTAATCGACCAGTCATTTAGCCTAATTGATTCGCCCACTAGGTGTGTTAACAAGGCAGATGTCGTTTGATTCCTGCCTAATGGTATTTCACATTCCATACACTTATACACAGCTCTGGAAAAAACAGGATACCACTCTATTTTTATTTAAATAAATCTGCATTTTTAAATTCTGGTTTAATCTTGGTTCTGCATGGCAGAAGGTTACACTGAGCAGCAGGTTGCTTCCAGGCTCAAAGTTTCTGAGATAGCAGTACACGAGAATAAGGTGAAACAGGAGTCACTGGGAATGACCAGAAAGCAGCCAGGTAAAGGATGGAAGTGACTTTCTAATGCCAGAGATGACAGTAAACTTATCCATCAACTTATCAGTGCCACATGAATTGGAGGACCAAGTAACCTTTAAGTGGTGTGAAGTGCACTGCTAAGACTCTTCAGATCAGGTTCCTAGAAGCAATACTGAAGTCCCATAAAGCAAGGAAGAAGCCCTTCATGAATGAGAAGCAGATAAGAACCAGGCTGAAGTTTGCAAAAAAAAAAATGAGTACTTTATATAGACACTTACTCTTAAATTGAGAAAAGAGTGAAACTGCAATTTTGCAGTGGTCTCTTAATTTTTTCCTGAGCTGTATTTCTACATACTATTGCGTTAGAGGCACATAATGAAAACTGCAATGAAGTTAGTGGTAGATTGCATGTAATGGTCATTTACATGTGACATACCCATAATTTGGTGTTTACTACGCAAAATACATATCTAGCCAAAGTGCACGTAAACCCCAGGCTAAAGTTGATGGGAGAATATGCTTAAGTGAAAAAAACGCTTGGGTGAAATGACCCCAAAGACACCAGCCATGCCTCACAGTGTTTGGTGAGATTAGTGCTTTAAAACCTTCTGCGAAATCTCCCAGGAACTGCAGCTGAGTTCTTCTAACAATATGCCAAAGGGGCTACTTTTCCTTTCTCTCAAAGAGCCCCATTATTCCTTAAGTTCCAATAAAATTACTACCTTGTCTACTTATTCCTGTGTCCTTCCTCTTTTTTCCATCAGACAAAGAAATATTGTGACCTGATGCTTTTGGGTCTGACATTTAAGATAAAGGGGCTGCTCACTTTACCAATCTTTTTTAAAAGCTTCTACTGCAATTTTACAAGAACAATTTTTTTCTTGGTCTTCCAACTGGCAGGGAAAAAATTTGGGGGTTGGCGGTGGGATTGGCACTCCAGCCACTGTAAAAACGTCTCACAGCCCCAACGATGCAGGCAGGACTCTTTTCTGGTCTCCACGGGAGTAGCTTTGCTGCAACCGTCCACGGGAAGGCTGCAGGGACCATGGAGGGACTGGGGGAAAGCCTTTGGGAGTCTCATCCCCGGAGGAGTCAATAGGGTCAGGTCTGTTGAGGGTTGGGACTGGTGTGGTGCTGAAGGGTCACCTGTTGCATAGCAACACTCGGGTCCTAATTTGAGTTGGCCCACCCTGGTAGGTGCGGGGAATGTCTTGCCTCGTTCGCATGATGACCATCATCCTCTGCTGTCGGGGGAGTTTCATAAACTCCACGTTTTGGAGGCAGCACTCTCTGAGGTACACAGACCGGGGACTGGCCAGATTTCTGTAGGAGGGTACAGCTATGATTGGTCTAGTTGTCATGATGGCTGCCATACTCAGGGAGTAGCTGTTGCTGTGGAGGATTGGTTCTTCCCAATGGTGTCCAATGTCACTTTTAACGACCATATTATGAGACTCAGGCTAACACACATTCTGGAGGTCTTGTCTGCTGTTTATGCTCCGACTACAGTGAGCGAAGTTTCTACTGTATGCTTCGACGAGGGAGACATTTTATTCACAACTTCGCTCGGTGGTTGATGGGTACCCACACGGTGACACTTCTCTGGTCATGGGTGACTTTGATGCGACCACTGGTCGGCTATGATGATTGCATTGGTCCCCATGGGTCTGGTAACTGTGGTGAAAGTGGTTCCATATTCCATGACTTTGCAAAAGGTTCCAGTCCCCTGTATTCCAGTCCAATACTGGTGCGGCGAAGGAGATCGATCACATTCTCTTAGGCAGACGCTGGAGGCTCCTACAGAACTTCAGGGTGTACAGAAGTGCCCAGTTTGTGAATTTTAATCCCAGACTTGTTGTTGCTATTCTGAAGATTCAGCTTAGTTCCAGTATGCTACCAGCTACTAGGAAAATGAGGCTGGACCTGACCAGACAGCAAAATCAAGCTATTTCTAATGAGTTTGCACACAGTTTGTGTGAGGAAGTTGCGAACTTGGGTACAACTTCCAATTCTAATGTGATTTTGGACAGTGCTGAGGGCTGTGTTAGTGTGTCTAGTGTGCCCAGAAAGAGGTGTTTCATCTCGCAAAGCATCCTGGATATTATCACAAAGAATCACATCGTACAGATTGATGGCAACTTCGGTATGTGAGGGGGACTGAGAAGGGCGGCTCTCAGGGCTTTGAGGGCAGATGAGGCAATTGTTAGAGGAATCTGTGTCCAAGTGACACACCACCTATAGTCTAGCGACTCACGTCCTGCTTACAGAGGACTTGAAGCATGGGCCGGCTGCTTTGTGCAAGTGTTTAAAGCTGATTCTCCGGTTAGGACGCTGGACATTTCTGGGTCCACCGTTCTGATTCTCTGATTAACTCACGGAGGTTGCACAGTGGTGAACCACCTGCGGATAGGTAAGGCTGCAGTAATCTTTGGTATCTGGGGTGAACTTTTCCAAGTTGGTGATAAGGCTGTCCTCCTGGTATTGCAAACAATCCTTGCTTCCATTTGGGAGAAAGGTGTCATCCCAACTGACTGGAAAATGGGACTTCCTGTCCTTTTCTTGAAAGAGAAGGGTGATAGCCTGGATTGTGGCAACTTTAGGGGGATAATACTGCTCTCCCTGCCGGGTAAAGTCCTTGCTAGGGACATCCTCTACAGGATCTGTGATCACTTTTTTGCCTACCAGCACTCTGGTTTTACACCTAAGACGTTTACCATCGACCGCATCCTGCCAATGAGGGTTCTCATTGGACGCAAACATGAATATTGAGTTTATTTGCAGCCTTTGTCAATTTTTGCAAAGTGTTTGACTTGAGCGGCCCTGTGTGGCATCCTGAGGCTTCATGGGGTCCCCCGAAGTTGCTGGACATCATGGCCGACCCATATACTGGTACTGTGCACAATGGAGGTAGAACCTCTCCGTTCCTCCCAGTTGATTCTGGGTGTGTTCTTTCTCCTACTCTATTCAGTGTTTGCATAGACTGTGTGTTGCACAGGGTCATAGGGTCTAGCAGCTGTGGGGCATCTGTTGGTGAAGAAAGTTTTATTGATCTTGACTTTGCTGACGATGTTGTGATCTTTGTGGAGTCAATGGAGGCTCTGATCGGGGCTCTCAAGAGACTAAGCAATGGGTCATGAGGTCGCTGGAGAGAGAGATGTGGCAGTCCTGATACATTTGCAAAAGGATAAACGTTCAAATATTTAGGATCCTGTTGCTTCCTGTTTTGGTATATGGCTGCAAGACTTGGATGCTATCCAGTGAGCTGAGATGAAGTCTGGATTTCCGTAGTACTGTGTATCATTGGAGAATCCTTGGGTACCACTGGTTTCACTTTGTGTCAAACAAGTGGTTGTTCAGGAAGTCCTGAATGAGGCACATGACCTGCATTGTGAAGGAGCGTCAATGATGGTACTTACGGCCAGGTGACGCTCAAGTAACACCGGGCTGTGGCAGATAGACGGTCATGTCTGGAGGGTGGGATTGGACCGCATGCTCGCCTGGAGGGTCACCATCTGGCATCCTTAGGCATTTAATTCTTCAGGATATTCTGTTTGTGTTTCATGTACTTTTTTGCACTATGTTTATTTGTCGATGTGCACTGTCTCTGTGCTTTGTCTTTCTATCTTGTCTTGGTTTGTCTTGTCTCGTCTTATCTTATCTTGCCATGTGCTGCTTCTTCCCATGTCTTCCCATATTCCATGTATCGCAGCGATTGGTCACCCACCATAATGGCGAGTGGTGAATTTCTCAGAGCAGTGGTCGGAGGCGTTCTTGGCCGTCTCAGCTAATATAGTACATGATCAAATTGACATCTTGAATGTTTCAATGGATACCAGGCTCATGACGGTCACTGAGACTATACAGCACATTAAACCTAAAATCGGACTATGTGAAATGGCCTTCCGGTTATTTATGCAGTGTGGCGCACATGTATTATGTATATGGGGGTGGTGTGTGTCTCTGTGGCGTCCTGCGGACCCTGTGCCCATCGGCAGTTCAAATCTTGTTGCCGGAAGAATGACGTCCCCACTGGGCTCTTGAGTGAGGAGCTTAACCCCAGTTGCCCTGGGAGGTGGTGGACAGTGGCTGACCTGCACTGGGACCCCTCTCCCCCACCCAGACTTTTTCAAGCCCGTTTATGTGTCTGTCTGTCTCATGGAGATCCAGATGGGATAGATGAAAAGACAGTATTTATATGTGTTTATACATATTTTAAAAACAGTACCAGGTTTTCCCCAGTGTTTCTAGAGACTGGTTTTGGCCAGGATTAGATTTTATTGTTTCAATGCCTATTTTTATATTCACTACAGGATGGCACAGAGCTGAGTGTCCGAATAATGATGACAGAAAAGGCCTGAATCCTGTCCTCAAATGCTTTTAGCCTGAAAATGAATTGGAAAGCCAGTAGAGCTTAATATGTAACCTGAGGCATTAGACACTGAAATGGACCAATGAATCTGTACAGATGTATTCAGCAGAAAACTCAAGAAATCATGCTATTACAGTACCTGTTGAGTATTTTAATGGGAGAAATGGGTACAGGCTGTTCAGACACCACGACCAACGAGACAAAAATCCATCCCCTGTACTTTAGCACTGTACAATATACAATAGAAAGAATGTTTACGGTGACCTGGGCCTAGACATCAAAAGGGAATTTTTGCTACTCGCTAACTGGAGTAGTTCGGTTTAAAATGTAATCCAACATGCATTTTTTTACTAGCCAGTAGGCTAGTATTCAGTGTTTTGTCCTCCACTTTGTCTGAATTACTTGCATAATGCATGTGGTCCAGCTTCATTTCCCTGGTCACGTCTCTTCCACTTCACGTATACACACACAGGAGATCCATTGTCTAACATTTTAGGATCTGACATGATGGAATGAACAATGGAACTACCTTTCAGTCAGCTTCACTTAGGCAGTAGATGGCAGACCCTTAACCATAATAAATCCACAGGAAAGCTTCAGGTATCCCACAACTTCAAAACCGGGGCATTGGTGGTAGTTGAATACTTCGGAAAATTGAATGTTACCCTTGAGGAACACTGATTTGTAACACACTTCTTACACTTACTTTAATCCTTTTTTATAAACACAAGTGACTGTCGTAATGTTGTTTTAACTTGCCGCAATGTCAGACTTGCGAGGTGAACAATGACGGAACGAGAGGAAAGACTACTAAATCATGCCACTCCATAGACATTCACAGGAACATAAGTAAGGACATACATATTGCACAACGCTTTTTTAAAAATTAGTTTAGGTAGCTTATTGTAAACTTTAATATAATTTGTTATTATGAATTTGGGATGTTTAACTGTTACGCCGATATTTTCGAATTCTACCTACGCTCGAGCATACTGGTTATGTGACTGCTGGATAAATTGCTTTATTGTAATGTTGAGCAAATCAGCAGAGAGACTGAAAATTTCTTAAATCACAGCATCCCTTGCATGTACTCTGTGCACGCTGTGCTGCCTGTGCGGTCAACCAGATGCCACCCCCCCCACTAACTCATTATCAATGCAGATCCAATAAAAGTTATACCTTACATATTCTTTGACTGTTACCGAAATCCGTTTAGAGTCCTGTTTACATACGATACCATGAAGAGAATGTAGCCTCAGTCTAATTTTCAACTTGCACGTTTCTTATGTTCGGCCAGATCTTATTGTCAGCTGCAGTAAAAAGAAACACACGTCTCAATACTGTAACAAAATCACTGTTCATGAATATATTATTAATGGGAGTGAAACATAAACACTGTCTAAATAGCAGTTATCTTTGTGATTGGGAAACATAAATGACAGACATGGTTCATCAAATTGGGTGAGGTTACACCAATGGAATCTTATTTCACTATTCTTGGAAATAGTGGCCAACATGTCCACTATTTCCTCATATCGTATTTCAACTGAAGTGTGAAGTGTCCGATCGCTGAGACGTAAACACACTTTTGACTCAAGGTGCAATTTAACACACTCTGGTAGAACTTGTCAGCTGTGTCAAATTGCTAATCAATGAGAAAACATCTTTTACACACCCCAATAACTTTCTGGAGAAGAGTTAGAAAACAACATTGTGAGAGAATTGCTGGAACATCACAGCCTCAGAGAAAATTGCCCTGGCATTCAATTAAAGTGAGAATTAATGCTGCGTGAACTGTAAAATCCAAATTATACCATTATAAAATACGCAAACACTGTTGTAAAGTGACATTCCAAAGGGACAGGCTGACCTTTTATTTAGCTCTTAAACTTTCAGACACTTCTGTGGAGAGGGAAATACATCAGTGAAACAATGAAATTTATCCATCAGTCCATCATTCAATCCATCCATCCATCCACCCACCCATCCATCCATCCATCCATCCATTTATTTTCTAACCATCTCGAACAATGTCGGTAGTTCGTTTCGCTGCTAGTGAATCTCTGCTCCAAGTAGCTTCCCTTTAATCCCACAAATCCTGGTGACTGGGTAGGATCTTACGTGAAGCTGAATTCAATTCAATGTTTATGGATGCATTGTGACACTAGGCATTGTCCTGCTGAAAAACTCACATGGATACGCTGCTTCCATGACGGGATGCACCTGATTGACAATGATGATACTGGTACCCTGCTCTCCTTTTATTTATCAGGAGATGCAATGTGTGCCACCATCACCAGCCTGCCATCTTTTCTCCACATTCCACTCCTCCTATCAGTGTGCAACAGCAGGAACGTTGATTCATCAGAGCAGAAAAAGGTTTTTTGCATTTTTTTAATGCAGCGCATTTTCAGCGGGTTGCGGAGAGTGGTGATGTCATACAGTATGTCACCACTCGGCCCCCCATTTGACGTGTACTGTTAGAGTTCAGAACTTTTGTGAATTGTGAATTTGGGTCATGTCGTGACTTATTGACCAAGGAATAATGCAGGTCCTCAGGCTAAAGCAGTTAAATATCATTGTGCACTAGTCCCAGTGCAATAGGGCTAATACATTAATTCACCCCACACTGGATTTTTATATTCTGTTTGCTCAAATTTATACTGTGATACTTGCACTGTTATTACTGCTGGAACTTTGCATCAATGGACACTTCATACTGTTTAAACTGTTCATTCTGTCAGTACTCGTTATATTGTGTCTATTGCTTACTCTCTTTATACTGTCTATACTGACTGCTGATACGATTTATTTAATTGCTGTTTTTTTTTTTTGCACTGCACTGGCTCTGATGCTGTTTCCTCCGGGTACTCCGGTTTCCCCCCACAGTCCAAAAACATGCTGAGGCTAACTGGAGTTGCTAAATTGCCCGGAGGTGTGCATGTGTGAGTGAATGGTGTGTGAGTGTGCCCTGCGATGGGCTGGCCCC
>JAODJX010000040.1:7238722-7251497 GCA_026776945.1 Isichthys henryi | reverse complement strand
ACCCAGGCGGAGACTCGAACCCAGGTCCCAGAGGTGTGAGGCGACAGTGCTAACCACTGCACCACCATGCCGCCCCTTTAAATATAAAAAGTCATTTTGAAAAATATCATTTTATTCCATTAACTTGTTCAGCTTTACAGTGGATGTTGTAGGTTTCGATCACCCTTGAAATCATTGCATGTATTAAACAATGGTATGAAATAGACTAATGATGCATGCCATAATATATTGTATATTATAGCAACACAGAGTTGTGTCACAGGATTTCAGTGAAGCATGTAAACAAACTTTTAAATGCATATATGTGAAAAGGGAGAGCGGTATAGCAATCAATATCAGTAAAACAGTGTTTCCCAATCCGGTCCTCCAGATCCCACAGACAAAATTACGGTTTTGCTTCCAGAAGGGAGCTGGGAGGGAGTAAAAATGTGGACCATCTGTAGGTCCCCACGGACTGGATTGGAAAGCACTGCCATAAAAGGCTTTGGCTATGAGCAGACACTGCACAAGCATTTCTGATGAGGTCCCGAGCCAGTTATCAGACAGTATTCATCAGACAACAAAGATTCTCCACGGCGTCCCTCCCTCCTGTTAATTCACGCATTCGTCAAGTAGAATAAGTGGAAACACCGATTTACCAGGAAATGGCATTTGTGAATACTACAAAGTATACTTAGTAAAGGTATATGCTGGTGCCAGTATATCACAGGGCACGCACATAGGCAGCGCAGGACACAGAAGGTACACGCTGGTGCCAATGTAACACAGGGCACACACATACTGTAGGCAGCTCAGGACACAGAAGGTACATTCTGGTACCAACATAACACAGGGCATGCACATAGGCAACGCAGGACACAGAAGGTACACGCTGGTGCTAATGTAACACAGGGCACACACATACTGTAGGCAGCTCAGGACACAGAAGGTGCATTCTGGTACCAACATAACACAGGGCATGCACATAGGCAGCGCAGGACACAGAAGGTACACACTGGTGCCAGTGTATCACAGGGCACGCACATAGGCAGCGCAGGACACAGATGGTACATTCTGGTGCCAGTGTATCACAGGGCACGCATATAGGCAGCGCAGGACACAGAAGGTACATTCTGGTGCCAGTGTAAGACAGGGCACGCACATAGGCAGCACAGGACACAGAATGGTACATTCTGGTGCCAGTGTATCACAGGGCACGCACATAGGCAGCACAGGACACAGAAGGTACATTCTGGTGCCAGTGTAACACAGGGCACGCACATAGGCAGCGCAGGACACAGAAGGTACACTCTGGTGCCAGTGTATCACAGGGCACGCACATACTGTAGGCAGCTCAGGACACAGAAGGTACATTCTGGTGCCAATGTAACACAGGGCACGCACATAGGCATCACAGGACACAGAAGGTACACTCTGGTGCCAGTGTAACACAGGGCACGCACATAGGCAGCTCAGGACACAGAAGGTACATTCTGGTGCCAGTGTAACACAGGGCACACACATAGGCAGCGCAGGACACAGAAGGTACATGCTGGTGCCAGTGTATCACAGGGCACGCACATAGGCAGCGCAGGACACAGAAGGTACACTCTGGTGCCAGTGTATCACAGGGCATGCACATAGGCAGCGCAGGACACAGAAGGTACAATCTGGTGCCAGTGTATCACAGGGCACGCACATTTCATAAACGACTGCTATCTTGAAACTGCATGAGGAAACTGGAGTACCCAGACAACATCTGTAGTAATATCAGCTTTTCAATGTAATATATGTGCTTCCTCTATGGAGGAATGATTACAGAGGAAGCTATCATTGCTAAAAATATTTAAGAATGTTATAATGTTAATGCAATGTGAAAATGTGAAGTAATCAGTGTATGAAAACCATTTGCTTTTCACTTTAAGTGGATCTTCATTACTTGCAAGCATTAATGTGATACTGCTAAGCCAGTGGAAAAATTACTCAGTGATGAATGCCTGGAGAATAGTGCAATGATGAATAGGGCGTCCATTATCAATGTTCATTATAATTAATTCACAGAGCTACACAGGAGGGTTCAGTCCATCACCATACGCGTAAAAGCATCTAAGTCAATCAAAAATGTTGTCCCTAAGGTAAACACTAAGCAACAGCATGCATTGAGTTTAGGTGGAGGAAGCTTAAAGATACTGGAGGAATAGAGGCATTCTGCAGAAAAACAGCTTCAAAGTTGCCAAAATTATGTCAAGAAGTCTCCTCAACCTCAGCAGCTGCACCATTCAGTAACACTGCTTCCTTTTTTCAGAAGAGAAACATACCCATCCGATATATTACTAAAATTTTTTATTTAGTCTAAACAGGCTTAACAGGTCATTCTCCCTATTTCAAACCAGTCATTCTTTGACTGAAAGCAATCAATTTTGGGAGCTATAGACAGTAAAATGTAAACAGGAAGTCTTCCATACAATTTCCAGATTTTCTGGATCAGTGTGATCTACTGTAATTCTCACATCAGGAATGTCATTCTCCTTACTCTTAATGCAGTTCTCAAAGCAGGAACGCATTTCCCTACCCAACTTACTGTAGCATTTCTCATTGTGTTTGTACACAATTAATTCTAGATACCTGACTACTAAAGATGCAACACAGACCAGCTTCTTCAGTTTTTGAATGGGCTCTATAATGCACTCATTCCCAACAATGATGTCCCTACTGGAAGCAATGGATGCTGGCTGTGGGAACATGAAGCCTGTCAAGGCTGGGTGCAGCATGCAAAAAGATTTTACCCTCTGTGTCTCAGAAGGGAAAACATCAGGTGTGATGTAAACACAATGATGTGGCCTAATAGAGATGAGAGACAGGATTACATTTTCCACTTTATAGTAATTTTAGATTTATATATGCATACAGCATATACATATGTTGTGTGACTTTACTGTACTGTCCTACACAGTAGTTGGTCCTACAGTATGTTCTAAATTGGATGTTTTCTTTGTACATTTTCTGATGCATATAGTTTCACGTGTATCATTTTGCTTTTCTCAGTTTCAGCCACTATATTGTGTAAAGTTTTGAATAAATCCTTCACATTTAAGTTTGTCTTAAATATTTTTACTGTATATTAGGCCTATATTTTTTTAAGTACTCTTCAGCTGGTTAGGTTTTGTTAAAAGTATAAAAATATGTGGTGTCTAAGTCTGGTGAAAGGTTTTTATTTATTGGTCACTGTGTTCAAGTGGTTCACGGACTTTGCATGTTTTAACACGTGAAAAGGGTTTTGATTGTTTTAATGTCTTTTGCAGAGGTGAATCTGCGTTATGAGACATGCGTTAACTGTTTTGAGAACTGCACTAAGAGTGCTGAAGATGACGTTCCTGATGTGAGAACTGCACTAAGAGTGCTGAAGATGACGTTCCTGATGTGAAATTGCATGAAAGCGATCAAGAAAAACTGTAAATAAGTAGATCTCATTATTTATTAAAAAAGTGCTGATGTAAATTCATAACAATGAAATGGTAAATTCTGAAGTTAAGTTTTTGCATGCCCTATGTATGGTGTGAACACTAAGAATAAAATATCCATAAAGTTATGACAAGCCAGCAATGTTCATTGCCACAGGAAAGTGGCAGATTAACTAGAAAATATAATATATTAAACAAACTGAAAATATCCCTCATCCCAGCTGGTGATCTTATCATATTGACATGTCACCCCAACCATGATATTCAGAAATACCTTTGCGAAGAACATAAACAAACAGATGAAAGGTGTCACGGATGGCTCCGCCCACCTTCTCTGTTACCATGGCTCCTGACCAGCGTGAACACCACTGCCCTGACTCTGCACACCTTCCTAGTTGCCATGGCTCCTGGCCAGGGTGAACGCTACTGCCCTGACTCCGCCCACCTTCCCCGTTGCCATGGCTTCAGACCTGCATGTTTACCTCTCACAGCTGTCAGTGATCGGGGGCTAATTACAACCTATTTAAGCACCTGAAGTTACTGCACTTTTTGCTCAGCCCTGAGTATTCTGTGCTTGTGTCTTTCTTATTGTGTATTGCCTGTCACTTACAGTAGTGCTCTCTCCTCTCCTGTTTTTGTTCTGCCTAGTGTGGTTCTCTTTTTTCCAGCTAGCCACTTGCTCTGTGTCTTGTGTAATACTGCCGAGTTCAGTCTTGCCTTCGGCATCTGTTTGTATTTGAGTTGTATCCCCTTAGTCCTGCATTTCTGTGTTCTAACCTTGATATTGGTCCCTTATTTAAACCTGTGTGCAGTCGCATCTCTGCTCTCGATTCTCTTCTTCACCATAACAAAGGCAAATATAATATTCAGTGCCAGTCAAAAGTTTGGACACACCAAGCCGCCTACAAAGGAGAGTGACAATGTCGCATCACATGACCTGGCCGCCTGACCTAAAAACAGCAGAAATGGTTTTGGAGGAGTTTGACCAGAGAGTGGAGGAAAAGCAGCCAATGAGAGCTCAGCATATATGTGGGACCATCTTCAGGACGACTGGAAAAGCATCTCAGGAGGCCACCTCATGAAACTGGTGCAGAGGAGACAGTAGGGTCAGCCAGTCCCTGGGGTAATTGAGGTTAAGGACCTTGGTCATGGGCTCATGGAGGGATCACTCTGCTGACCCAGGGATTTGAACCGGCAACCTTCTGAGTCCCAACCCACAGAGCTACCAACGTTTTCTTCCAAATTATTTGATACTGTTTTGATCAGTGCATAATTCATGTTATTTTATACTTTTGATGTCTTTATTCTAGAGAATAGTACAAATAAACCTTTCTATGGGTATATGTGTCCAAACCTTTGACTGTTACTCTATATGCATTCATGTTCGTGCAAGAAATGGCTAGAAATGGGCTAAAAATATCCTGCCATTCTTTAGTGTCACTAATGTCACAGTTACTGTAAGAGGTGAAACTGTAGATATATATCGATCGATTAGTCGATCATTATTGATCTCATCAGAAAAATTAAAGGTTGGTGTGCATGTGATCTGTACAGTTGTACATAAGTTCCATTGTATATTAACATATTGTATCTTTTTATTGCCCATGAAATGCTGTTAAGTGTTACGGTTAGTGCTGTGCGCAGGTGTTAGGAGCCATTGTGCCTGGAGGCAACAGGCAGTTCACTGCTACTTAGCATATCAAGCTGGAATGAACATTTGGTTAATGGAGATCCGAGAGAGAGTGCCCTATGCAGGGAATGGGCAGGATCGCTATGATTATCTCAGTTTTTGCACCATGCTCTTCTTTGCATCTGCTTCCAGATGGTCCAGGGTCAGTCCCGCGAGAGAGCTGGCTTTCCGCATGAGTTACCTGCACTGATCTTTTTCTACTGAGAATGCAGAGTCTGCTCAGGCCTTTATTGTACAGTCCCATTGCGTTATTCCATCCGCTGTTCAAGTGGACCCCCAGGTAGCACTTCACCTCCTACCCGTTTTATGTCATCTTCCATTGCCGAAGACAAGTTCCAATACTAAGAACAGAAGTACATGAGGATACTAAAAATCCTCGGATGTCATTCTTGCCCTGCCCCAAATATCAGTTGCATCCTCGCCAAACGAAAACAATCCCGTGATTCATTGTGCCCCAGTTTCATTCTTGGGAACCAAGTTACTAAGACCGGTCCTGCTAATACCATAAGTATGATCTCTGTGATCTTGGTATTAAGACACACGCATTGACTGGTCTCAGACTGCTTGCCAAGCAGGAAATCCAACACCACCTCCTTTGTTTTTCTGATGTTGAGCTGTAGGTGGTTCTCCCTGCACCACGAAGTCCTCCACTAGCATCCTATTCTGGGACTCATCTCTATTTTCGATGCATCGTGCAGTGGTGGAGTGCATGGAGAACTTCGAAGGTAGCATGAGCTGGTGTTAGGCTGGAAGTGCGTTGCGTAGAGGGTGAACAGGAAAAGAGGCAGGAACGTTCATTGAGGAGCATCAGTTTCGCTCAGCCCTGACACGGTCTAGCAGCAGCGCAAAGAGTCCCCTGTTAGTCAGGTAGTCAATATCAAGTTTTATTGGCCTGAATTTGTTTCCCAGTTGGAAAGGCTGGACGGTCTTGTGGGCTCAGAGTGAGAGAACAGGCACTGAAGGACCCCACCGAGCTGGTGGGCACATGTTTTCAACCCCCCCGGGGCTGATTACATCAGGCACGTCATGCCTGGGCAGTCTCCTCTGCTCTACTCACCTGCTGATCAGACAGACAGTGGGGTGTGGGTGCTGACCTCAGCAGCGGCGATGTCTTCAGTGGGGGGGTTGCAGAAAAGTGTAATGGGGGGGGGGCAGAGAGGGTCATCACAATCCCCCCCAGCCGTCACACTGAGGCTGGCAGTGCTGGGGATGGACTGATTTGGCAAGTGAAAGTCAAATATGTTGAATAAGAGATTCAGCTCATTAGCTCTGTCTGTGGTCCCCTGCACTGCGAGCTTTCCAAGCTACTTGTGGCTGGTGACGGTGCTCGTCCCACTGCACACCTGCTGCATGCCGTCCTCCTGCAGTTCGCACTCAGCTTGTTCCTGTGTCGCTTTTTTCCCTCACAGAGCTGCCTATTTCGTTCCCCTTGCACCTGCAACAGCCTTAAAAATAACTGCTTGATAGGAAATAACAAATAAAATGTAACTTTCCTTACAGCACCATACTGACACCTACTTACATCCATTACACCAATGATTACCCTTTTACTCTCAGCGCAATATTAAAACTACAACACAAACCCTGTAAACTCCAAAGATTTGATCCAAAACTAATAATCCAACACAATGTGGAAACTGTAATAGCTACAGAACAGTATAAAATCACAATTCAGTCCAGCTGACAATCATTCCAAAGCCATTTCCCAGTGCTTCAGATCTTACTAATGTTCTGTTTTCTGTTTATTCCATTTAAATTCTGCTTATTTTACATTCTGCTCATCCTATCACCTTATTTTTTCTGTATTTTGTGTCCTTCCTGTCTGTTTTTCATTCTTGTACAAGGATAGTCTTTCAATTTTGTTGTACCTTGTGCAATGACAATAAAGGCATTCATTTATTTATTTCTTACAGACTATGAACTACATAGTTCCACAGAATTCTGTCTTTTTGACATGTGAACAACCCAGGATGCTTATTCAATCGTCCAATATATGACATTCTTTGATTGTTTATAAACAATACTGCCAATACTTGTGTAGTAGTTTTCAAAGCGCAATGCCAGAAATGCTAAGTTTTTCCACAATTTTGGCCACTAGTGTACATAAATATGTCTCACACACACACACACACACACACACACACACACACAGACATGCACACTGTATACATGCCCGAGATTTTACTCATTTTTTAAAAAACCTGTATAATTTGCCTGCTTGTACTGTAAACTTTATGGCAGGAGGGAAGTGTCAGGTTTCTATTGAGAGCAAATAAATAGGTGTGAAATTAATTATATTCTGAGAGGTGAGATAGGAGTAGATTAGCTCCACCACGTTCATGTAAAAGTAAAAATAAAGAAGTCTTCCGAACTGGAATATGAAAATGTATGTCATAAATAGAGGAGAAGATGCTGTATTAGTGGTAAATATTCACAATATCAAAAAAATAAACATGGGTGATTAAATCTCCATGACAACTTTCCTCAATTTATCTTCTGTTTGAATACATTTCTCGCTGAATGTCCAATTGTGAAGGAGCTCAAGGTTGTTCTTATCCATTCTTTTCAACTTATCATCTCACAATCACTTTCCTCACCTGTGAAAAGCCTACCTCATGTGAAAGAACCATGCAGAACACTGCCTCAAGCAGAGTAAGCGGGCACCAGCAGTGCAGTCCTGTAGTACAGGCCCCAGAAAGACAATGGTATTTCTCTTTCTAAACATAGGCCATGAAACATCAGCCGCCAAAGGCATCCCACTCAAGTCATTGAGGTCTCATCTTATAACCATGATAACCAGAATTTGAGGCAACCAGGCCTGCCTGAAATTCTATATTAGCACATGAGGTGCACCTCTGTGGAAAGAGTATGTATTCATATTTACTTATTTACTTACTTACACACTCCCACTGCCCCCTCGCAATATCACTCACAGCTGAGGTGCTGAATTCTCAAGATCAGAGAGCGGCACGGCAATCTGGTGCCCTCACACGATAACTTTGCAGCTTCATTTTGTTTCTAAAGTCACACTGCGTTCCTCAAAATAATGCGACATTCAGGAGAGGTGCAGTAACAAATGCATGCATGTGTAACCAACGAGCGGTGGACCGACCTGTATATCATCAGACATCAAGTGGCCCTTGAAGTCAGTGTTCCTTCTCAGGGGGGGCACGAGCTTATGTGCTGGAGGGAGGTCTGTCCTGCAGGGGGAGGGAATGCAGCGTACGCAATCAATATGTAGCGGAGGTTCTAGGCTGCTTCTAATGATCTTACCTCCCTTCCCTGCTCTAATGGGAATCGGCTGCCCACACTTACCTTTTATCATTTTTGAATTATAATAGCTACCATATTCACAGCTTGAATTCAAACTGTACTTCATCCTGTGCCCTTTAAATGGCAAAAGAAACATATCTAATCATATCTGGGTAATACAGCCAGACTGCAGAACTAATAAGTCCAAGAGTCGGGGTCAGATTGTAATGTCACACAGGTGGACCAGGTGCCTGCTGAGCTGACAGTATTCAGAATGTCCTCCAGAGCCGCCAGAGTATCTAGTGTATTAGTGATGCGTATCCTCAGCTTATCTTTGCTGCCAAATTGTCTCCCTCTGCCATCAGTATCTGTCATGAATATATCGATATCTCTAAACAGACATGCACTAGCTGCAGGGAAGACTGCCACTCTCAGTTTTTCAGCCAGTCTGAATACTTATTCGTGTATTTTTTACCCCAAACTACCATCCAAGTGACATACAAGAGGAGCATAAATGAATGGAAACACCTATTAATATATTAATATTAGGAAGCTAATGAGGACTATGGCGATCTTTTGCCATCATGCATGGGGGGTGTGTTTCTCCCCATAGGACATGCTTGCTCCTGTGCAGCCTTATAATTCTTGACCATTATATGACCAGTTAGAGGACGGCGACCATCACTGATCGCCTACCATGCTTAGTTCTCCAAATGTAAACTTCTCTGAGGGCAGGAACACATGGTGGAAGATGGCATATTACTGATTTCCATTGCCACAGAGTTCAGGTGAAAAATAGATTATTTACATGAGTACATTGGAATGCATTCATACATAAAACAACAAATCAAAGCTGAATATAATATTTATATGTGGTGGTCGAATCATGTCTGGTGAACACAGGTGAAATATTTGCAAATGAAATATCTACAGAATACGATACAAAATGTAAGCAAAAATTCTGAAGATTTATATGGATTAAAAGGCACAAAGGAAATCTTATAGGTTATAAAATCGAGAACCGTTTTAAATGGATATTAGGATTTTTGCTCTTTATTAGGCTGTGATTATATGTAAGACTAAAAGTGAAACGTATATGGCAAACTTTCCATTGTTAAAGGTTTGGATACTTAGAAGTTATAACAATCACATTTGTCATGTATTACATAATATCTTCCAACCAAGACAGATGTTATCAAGACTTTTGCTGCCTCCCTCCTTAGAGACAAGCATTCCAGGAATAATGAAATGTTGAATTGGTGATTAATGACAGTACAAGATGTTCCTTTATGCAAATAAAATAAACCAATAAATTTAAGTATGTGGTACTGTATATTGAGCACAATATACATCGTTTAGCAGAAATATAATTTTTTAACTATTGAGTTTTCTTCAAGCCATTATTCCATATTCTCCATTATCAGGTTTGCATATAAATGTAAGATGTGTGTAACTAGTTAAAGATCCCAAAGATTCTGTATAATTCCTATGAAATATTCTGTGGAGAAAAATGATTCAACTTATCACATTCTAATCTAGCTTAATCAATCGTAAGCAATGATTTTGGCCTCTTAAAATTCACAATTTTTTCTTCTCATCAAACAATATTTCACCTACTTCTGTGCTGTTTATTCAACTGACAGTAATATACATATGCTCTTGCATGGATTCCTAGATCATAATTTAGTTGCTGTGGTTGTAAGTTAGTTGCTTGTATAGATTCCTAGATCGTAAGTTAGCTGCATTATCATTGCCACGGTTTCCAAACAACTCCTTTTTCCCAGGGATAAAAATTGTTCTGACAAACAAAGAAACAAATGGTATTGCTCCTCATTGCTGTAAAAATAAATACTGATCATTATTATTTTGTTTGTGGACAATAATGCAATAAGTCATACATACATTCACACATTTACACTTACATTTTAATTTTAAACTAATAACACATTTTCATTCAGTGTAGCTCCGAAAAACTGATTAATTCGGAACGGAGCCTTGTTTTCTGTTTTTAAGCACATAACATGCTTATGGTATAAAGAAGATAAGCACTTTCTGCATTCGTAATTGTACTCTGTGTAGAACTAAAAGTGTGCTGTCCCTCAGTGACGAGCGCTAAGTTTTACGGATAAAATGAAGTGGAAAGGGACACAGGCTGGCTTGGCACGGTCTAAAAGACAGATTGAATGGTTTTTAAAAGATGTTGTTAAAAATTACTCTCGCCTTTGACTCAGATTATAATCATTTTGACCCGTTTACAAAAATGATCACTATGCTAAACATGAGAAAGCACTTTCTAAGATGTCAGTCACATTCTCTGAGTCAAGTGACAAATTACAGGCATCATAAGCTTGATACTTCGCAATATTTTGTGTGGCGTGAAATGGCAGAGTTTTTCACACAAGAAATGCATATACTGTGTGTGTCTTTTTTAACGCATACTTACAAGAGTGTGGAGGAATTTTATAGCCTTAATAGAATGGAGGGTCAAGTTTGTAAGGCGATAGGCCAACTGAAAATTTTTGAGCTCATCGACACCACCTGGTGTTATAGTGGTAGCTATGATCATGGAGACGGTGACTGCGGTTAAACTCCCCCATGGCAATATGCAGCAGATTTTCTGACGTAGCATTACGGTATGTATGTTATAGTCAGATGGGTGACGTATGCTATAGTTAGCAGTTAAATTCACTGTCGTGTAAGAAAAGGTGCCGCTCCAAGATGTTTGTTCTAAGCTGTAACTATACAAATCTGAACGCTTTCTTCAAAAAAGGTTTCAGTGGATATTTTGCATTTTGAAATCTCAGGATGTAATAATCGCAAACGTGGGCTTTAAGAGCTGTGGCACAAAGCATCAAGATACTGTTGAAGCGAATAGTGTTGGGCATTTCAGGTCCATAAAGCACAAATCCAAACGAAGATTTAGTTTCTACCATCCACTTGAGTACTTTGTGACTGTGACTCTTTATGCTCAACTGGTCGGTAGAAACAAAATGTTGGTCTGGACTTGTAGCTTCTGGACATGAAATGTCCGATACTGGGAGTAAATAGCTGAAACTGCCCGTGATACCAGAATGACACAAAAGGAAAAGTTAGCAATATTACTGACGTATTCGATCAAAACTATACCAAATGGTTGCCAAAAATATTGAAAACAAAGCACTCAGAACTTCAAACAGACAAATAAATAAATAATACAAATTATAGTTTTAAATATAAAGTCTACCTTGTGTTAGAAATAGGCGTTCCAGGAATGAACATCTGTTGTTTTCAAGCGGATCAGTATCCAAAAAATTCACTCAGAAGCAGCTGGCTCTGCAGCACAGATGAATGCCTGCAACTCTGTTGCGTGAAACTGCCTGTTGTGTGAGAGCCATAGGCTTGTTTGGTATCTCAGTGAAAATGTGAAAATGAAGTGTTCTGGCCCCAAAAATGCTGCCGTACCTCACCTTGCCCTTGCTGTTGGTCACTGTTGTTGTCGATTTATTACAGAAAGGCAGAAAAATGCAATTATCAAATCTAATAGCTGCTACTTTGGAACTGGTCTTTAATGGCCCAGTAGAAATGACAAAAATGGATGTAGAGGGTTAGGGTCAAGCTGTTGGGTTGATTCATTTTGGCTGTGGAAGTTGTGGACGTTCAAAAGGTGTATGTTAGCAGTTCTGAGAATGGCAATAAATAACAAAGAGGAGGAGAAGTATTATTATAATAATTATTATTAAACTATTATTATTACTATCATTATGGTAACTTGAGGGGGCACCAATACTTACTAGCAAGCTGGTTACTACTGCAATACAAATTATGAAAAAATATAGTAACTACTTAAGATAAAAGATGTATGACAATTCATTAATGATGAATTAACATGAGATCAGTATTTCACTTGTGTTATTCATTATTTGTTCCTTCAGTAGTTCTCTAAGTTTCACAGAATTATAGATACAGTAAGAAATATAGTAACTGATTGAGATAAAAGATGCATCACGATTCATTAATGATGAATTAACGTGAGATCAGTATGTAACTAAGACTTAGTTTGTGATGAGTTAATACATAAGTAACAGCCTAATACTAGATTATTTGTGTTGCAATTATTATGAGTATAATGATGTTGCTTTTTCAAAAATACTAATATCTTGGTATATTTGAAGCTGCTATTTTCCGTGGAGGAATGACATGTTTTTAACCACTACAAAAATTATTGTAACAAGAAAACATTCTTTATTTAATGTAATATTTACTTTAGCGGGGGTGGCATGGTAGTGTAGTGGTTAGCATTGTTGTCTCACACCTCTGGGACCCGGGTTTGAGTCTCAGCCTGGGTCACATGTGTGTGGAGTTTGCATGTTCTCTCCATGTCGTCGTGGGGTTTCCTCCGGGTACTCCGGTTTCC
>JAODJX010000040.1:7204280-7216618 GCA_026776945.1 Isichthys henryi | reverse complement strand
CCGTATTCCGCCTGCCTGCCTGTCCCTTACCTGCCAACCCGCACGATCGCCGCTTGCGCCAGCCACGATCGTGACATAGTCCATATCAATAAAATTACATTTGTAAACTTATATATGGATTATATATATATATAAAATACTATATGGCCTTATGTCACACTAAAAGGTACATGGCATCACACAAGATAACTGCTGCTGATTGGATGAATTAAATTATGCATGTTATCACTAACTGTAGTGTCCCGTTATGTCTCTAGGACCTGCTCGAGTAGCATCCATCAAACATCTGCTTAGAAGTCTCAAACAATGTATCTTAGACAGAGACCACAGTTAAGCCACTTTAAGCAACAGTGGGACACAGTTCACACTCAGTATTTTTAACTAAATACATGTATAAGTTGCAGTTATATCATTTCATTTTTAGGTTCTCCAGTATAAATTTTAGATGCATGAAAAAGTTAACTGCGCAGGGATCTTTAATTTTCCTTGATGAACACTTAGCAGCATCTGATTTCTCCGATTACGTAAATTCCGGAAAACGTACGAAATTAAACTCTTAAAATCACATATGATACGCGTAAGTTGGTGAAATATTTGCACACTAAAATACCTTCATGTTAGACTATCCAGTTTAGCAAAAATTGGGTAATCCTCCATAAGTATAGTGTACTGCCACCACCAAAATGACCATTATCAACCTTCACTGGTATCTGTATAATGTTTGAGTTATAATTGCTTTGTAATGGAACAGACTCTGCTTGAATTCATGTATGTAGCACCTCAGCTGTTGTTGAGAGAAGCAGCCCATTGGCACTGGAGTGTTATTGGCACGTTATCTTCAGCTCAAAGACTGCTGGTGGGACCAGAGGAAACTTACAGGTCATTATCTCTCTCTGTGCGTGTCTTCTGCTGGCGCCGATAGACGACAAACACGGCGATGGCCACTCCAGCGATTAGTCCTGCAGCCACTACCCCTCCCACAATGCCGATGGTCTCCCCAGACACACCCCGTGGCAGAGGCTTCTCTGCAGAGGAGGAGGAACATAATAGAAGATTTTATAAGTGTTCAGCCTACTATATATTCTTTTAAACAGACATCATATTGTTTTTTAATTATGTTTTTGTCAGCATGTCACTGGGATGCTGTGGAAGATGTGTCATTTTGGTCACATAATAACAAAACATAATGTTAATTACTCCTACGATGATGACTAAAGCTAATTGCTTTCGTAAAGACATTGATGAGTAAAAACTTTTTGTTACTCAATGAGGAGGTTTTGTTCTTCGGAGCCAAGAGAACGGACTGGCTTGTTATGTTTGCGCTCTGCTCTGAGGGTTTGAACGCCCTCCTCAGCAGGTCAGATGGTAATCTTGGCGTCATGAGATACGAGCATTCTGTTCAAATCGCATATGGATGCAGCGTCGAAGACGTGCTCCCTTCAGCTACGTAGCACTGTCAAGCTACAACGTTTCCTTACCATTCGAGACGCTGACAAACTACTACATGACTACTGCAATGCTGTATTATCCGGCAGTGCACATCACACACATCACACACTAAACACCTTGCAGCCTTTTTAAAACACAGGGGCTCAATTTGTCACGTAGAGCATGAAATATAAACATATAATCCCTGCACTTAATTCCCTGCATTGACTTCCTGTTTAGTTCAGGACAAAATTTTCCTTATATTTAAATTAAGGCACTCAAAGGTCAACAGCCAATCCTGTAACAGAAGCCGCATCATACACTCCGATCACAGAATGCAGGTTTACTTGTCATCTCACATATAAATAAAGTAACAGTTGACAATAAAGCCTTCTCCTACAGGGCCCTTATATTATAAAACAGTCTGCCAGCTCAGGTTCTTTAAATCTCAACTGAAGATCCCCCCCCCCGTCCATGTGTCCTGACAGTGTCCTGGATGCAGCCTATGAAGTGCCAACTCACACAGACCTAATTGGAGAACTAACTAATTGATGGACCACAATTTATACCTCGCTTTTATTAAACGAGGCCCATTTTCTCAGTTTTCTATTTTGTTAGCGTGCCTGGGGGGGTTGGCCAGCCAGTTGACCTTGGACCCCCAGAGGTTTTTTTTTCTCCCTGCGCAAGAGTTTCTACTTCCTCTCCACCATCAAATGTTCTTTGTTTCCGTCTGTATAAATGATGCAACAATGGATAATTACTGTCGATTTCGGCACCCCTTGGTCAAGCGCGTTGGGCAAATTCTGTTGTGAAAGGCATTATATAAAAACAAACCGAATCGAAACAGTTATCCTGTTCACAAGGTCTAGTGTCTTTTGCAGTCACCCTTCCCTTTGCTGTCACTAAGTTACTCAAATATATTAGTGGCAGTGTGTGACTAAAATATTTGAGGAGGTAGGAAAATACTGTAATACATTCTATGATTTTTTACGTTTGAATTTTCCCAGGGAAGAGAGGAAACGTGCTCAAACGCAAAACACACACACACACACACACATATATATATATATATATAGAGAGAGAGAGAGAGAGAGAGAGATAAAATATGTATATATAGGCTACAAATATACTAAGGCAGCCAAGCAATAAAGTCAAATTGCCGGCATTGTTAATTATTTACGCATAACAATTACACTGAAAGCACTCTTTAAATGTATTAAAAGTGACCAAATGCATTTTCCCGGCCGTTCCTGCCATGTGTTCATGACATCAGGCATCCATAAAGTCGCAGGCATGTGATTCCTGCTCCACCTGCCCTGAATACCGACACACCTCAGCCATTGGGGAAAAAATATATACAGTAGCTTAGGATCTGGTCAACAACGGTGCCCATATGTACTGGATCGACAGCAAGTTATTTTCTCAGCTAATAGAGGAAATGGAGTAAAAATAATCTTTATATGTAATGAATTCAAATTCCTAGTTTTTTATGACTGTTCATATATTATTATATAAAGGTCATGCAAGTACAATAGCTTTACACTTACGTTTTTTTTTCAGGATAAATCTGTGCTAATTATTTTAACATTTTTGTACCTAACATTTGTTTATTTGCACATATTTTGTCAATAACTGATATGTTAATATAACTTGACATGGAATTTTTATCAGTCACATATGAAAATATTTTAAAATGGTGCAAACCAAAACGCAGTTTTTTGCAGCAAGGTTTTCGTGTTTTTTGTTTTGCAGTAAAATCAGGATCATGACTGTTCGTTGATCCTTTTATTGCCAGAACTATGTTTCTGAGTCTCCAACTGGGAATGCAAAAGGAGACACACAAGGAACAGGTTTATTCACAACTGTGCTCTCTGTCATTGAGGGTTAGCCAGAGACGGGATGGGGTTGGGCCAGAGCAAAGAGAAACATCAACCAAAGTGCTGAATTCTAGCACAACTATGAGATGTAAAGGCAAGACTGATCTGTGAGGATTATAGAGGGAGGGAGCAGGCTTTAAGACTTGGGATTGGCGTTGAATTCCAGGTTACTGAGAGAAAAAGAAAACACCCAACCCTTAAGTGCTTAAAAAGGTCGGAGTGGACCCACCAGCCAAAGGGCACGTCCTAGTCAAGATGCCAGCCCTCACAGAACAAATACAACTGCTAAGAGCGAATTGC
The DNA here is from genome assembly GCA_026776945.1 of Isichthys henryi. NCBI lineage: Eukaryota > Metazoa > Chordata > Actinopteri > Osteoglossiformes > Mormyridae > Isichthys > Isichthys henryi. The sequence continues at coordinate 7,213,013 of JAODJX010000040.1, read as the reverse complement.
AGACACGAATGTAGCTAAACCACAGGTGATCGACTGTGGGAGGAAACCCAGTGAAAAAAATGAAGCCACACAAACACAGAGACAGCGCACAAGTACAGTAAGCATACAGTACGGACAGTAAGGATACAGTACAGACTGCTGTTACAGGAATCAACCTCACACAAATACAGTAAACATATATGATGGACAGTAAGGATACAGTACAGACTGCTGCTACAGGAATCAACCTCATACAAATACAGTGAACATACAGTATGGACAGTAAAGATACAGTACAGACTGCTGCTACAGGAATCAACCTCACACAAATACAGTAAACATACATTATGGACAGTAAGGATACAGTACAGACTACTGTTACAGGAATCAACCTCACACAAATACAGTAAGCATACAGTACGGACAGTGAGGATACAGTACAGACTGCTGTTACAGGAATCAACCCCACACAAATACAGAGACTGCACACAAGTACAGTAAGCATACAGTATGGACAGTAAGGGTACAGTACAGACTGCTGCTACAGGAATCAACCTCATACAAATACAGTAAACATACAGTATGGACAGTAAGGATACAGTACAGACTACTGTTACAGGAATCAACCTCACACAAATACAGTAAGCATACAGTATGGACAGTAAGGATACAGTACAGACTACTGTTACAGGAATCAACCTCACACAAATACAGTAAACATACATTATGGACAGTAAGGATACAGTACAGACTACTGTTACAGGAATCAACCTCACACAAATACAGTGAGCATACAGTACGGACAGTAAGGATACAGTACAGACTGATGTTACAGGAATCAACCCCACACAAATACAGAGACTGCACACAAGTACAGTAAGCATACAGTATGGACAGTAAGGATCCAGTACAGACTGTTGTTACAGGAATCAACCTCATACAAATACAGTAAACATGCAGTACGGGCAGTAAGGATACAGTACAGACTGCCGCTACAGGAATCAACCTCACACAAATACAGTAAGCATACAGTGTGGACAGTAAGGATACAGTACAGACTGATGCTACAGGAATCAACCTCACACAAATACAGTAAACATGCAATACGGACAGTAAGGATACAGTACAGACTGCTGCTACAGGAATCAACCTCACACAAATACAGTAAGCATACAGTATGAACAGTAAGGATACAGTACAGACTGTCACAGGAATCAACCTCACACAAATACAGTATGCATACAGTATGAACAGTAAGGATACAGTACAGGCTGCTACAGGAATCAACCTCACTCAAATACAGAGACTGCACACAAATACAATAAGCATACAGTATGGACAGTAAGGATACAGTACAAACTGCTGCTACAGGAATCAACCTCACACAAATACAGTAAATATTCAGTATGGACAGTAAGGATACAGTACAGGCTGCTACAGGAATCAAGCCCACACAAATACAGAGACTGCAGACAAATACAATAAGCATACAGTATGGACAGTAAGGATACAGTACAGACTGCTGTTACAGGAATCAACCCCACACAAATACAGAGACTGCACACAAGTACAGTAAGCATACAGTATGGACAGTAAGGATACAGTTCATACTGTTGTTACAGGAATCAACCCCACACAAATACAGAGACTGCACACAAGTACAGTAAGCATACAGTACGGACAGTAAGGATACAGTACAGACTCCTGCTACAGGAATCAACCTCACACAAATACAGTAAACATGCAGTACGGACAGTAAGGATACAGTACGGACTGCCGCTACAGGAATCAACCCCACACAAATACAGAAACTGCACACAAATACAGTAAGCATACATTATGAACAGTAAGGATACAGTACAGACTGCTGTTACAGGAATCAACCCCACACAAATACAGAGACTGCACACAAATACAGTAAGCATACATTATGGACAGAAAGGATACAGTACAGACTGCTGCTACAGGAATCAAACCCCACACAAATACAGAGACTGCACACAAATACAGTAAGCATACATTATGGACAGTAAGGATACAGTACAGACTGCTGCTACAGGAATCAACCCCACACAAATACAGAGACTTCACACAAGTACAGTAAGCATACAGTATGGATAGTAAGGATACAGTACAGACTGCTGCTACAGGAATCAACCCCACACAAATACAGAGACTGCACACAAATACAGTAAGCATACAGTATGGGCAGTAAGGATACAGTACAGACTGCTGTTACAGGAATCAAACCCAAAAATTTGGAGGTGTGAGGCTACATGCATCTTATAGCATGTTACAATAGCAAATAAAATGTTTAAAAAGTATAATAGAATAATAAAGAAATACTAATAAAACTACTAACAATAAAAGTTAAGTCAAAAGTTTCGCACACACTGAGAATTTTCTACATTTGCATGTTTTTCATTTAACATTTATTGAAAATACACAGTATTCTTTAGCCTAGAATTTGACTACACCATCACCTCACAACCAGTTTGTCAGACATGGACTGTTACATACTGTACTGTACTCTTTCCATGTTATAAAGGTAACTTGTTTTGAGTTATAGTTTCATTTAAAAATTATCACAGTTTATGAAATAAATGGAAAAGTGGTAAACATCGGTAGTGGGAAAAAAGATTTTAACGGCATTGTCGTAAAACTTCTTGGTAAAACATTGTGTTTTTTATCGTTAAAGCAATGAAGTAGGCTTTTTTAGGTTCACTAATTATGTTTTAATCGAGATTAATTTGTGCTACATTAAGAAAGCGATTTTGCCACCATGATTTGCGGAAGCAGTGCTAATTGTCATTAGAAGGTGTCCATTACAGCAGGCTTTCTCAGCCATTCTGCTCACGAGGCCCGGCATTTCATCAATTTATCACGTCAGCGAGCTGGGTGGAGATCCCCTCACCAATTTTGGGATGTCATCGATGTATTTCATGGCCATCAGGTTCGGTTCCGGGCAGTGGCTCATTAGGGACCAGGGTGTTTCCCTGCCGCGGAACCAGTGGTTGAGAAACCTGGCACTACAGTTTACCAGTGTTGTTTGTATTTACAGTTTGATGTCAATGTGTTAACGCCCACTTTATTTTCTGTGAGATCCAAAAAATCATCTGGATATATCAGTTATTGACAGAATGACGGCGTTGAACCAGGAGTACATCCTACAGCCACAATGAAGAAAACACCTTAATTTATTTACTGGTTATTTTCTGTATATGTTTAGCTAAGGACTAACTAACGCATTACATATCATACCATGACACTGATGAATCTGATTGGTCAGAAATTTTCTGTAACCGCACATGCAGTCTTAGCCAATCACATCACAGGAGTAAATCAATGCGCAATTATTATCTTTATTTCCAACTAATGTTACTTAAATTTTAAGCAGTACAGCACAATTTATGAATAACAAAAACTATAAAAACTTCACTTTGCTGCAAATCATTTAGACAACAACAATGCTTCAGGCTGTGGGCCAAGATCTGTGGTCAGTGATTTAATACCAAAATTATTTACTAACGCAATGCACTTGTAATTCCGTCATACTTTAAAGTCCTGTTCAACCTGCCAAAATGGGAAGGCAGGCAAGTCTGGTTTTAAGACTCCTTAAACAGTGAATTACTTGGATTTTACCCATAATGCAACAGTATAACAAGAGGTATATAAAACTAAAAATTGCAGTTTTTTTTCGATTGTTTACACAAAATTTTGAAAACAGTGCTCGTTTTATCTAAACACCTCACACAATTAACCAAACACCATGCGCAATTTGCAGAGCGCCGCAGTTTGTTTGCAAAATGAAACATTTCAGCCAAAACTATAAACAAATTGATAAAAATGTTATTTTGTTCTCATATCACTAACATAGGCTTTCAATGATCGTTCACTATGTCAATGGCACACACTACCATAATAAATTCAAAACAGATTCGTAAAAACCCTTTTTTCAGAAGTAGAGTGCCGGGTTTTATTCAGAAATATTGTTTGTGAACAGCGTCATGGGATAATTTAGATAACAAAGACTTTCTTCATGATTACTTTGAGGTATACAGTACAGAGAAAGTACACAAATTGCCTACTATAAACTTACCAAGCACTGCACAAGACTGATGCTTCAGACTGAAAATATTTATTTCGTACCATATACTCAGTAACAGTAACATGGAAAATCGTAACAAAACAGCTGTTTTCTAACTACTGTAAAGTGGAGATAAATAAAAATCTGGAGACAAATAAAAATGACTGTATGAAGTACATTTACTTACAGTAACTCTGAAGAAAAACTAAAGCAACAATACAGTAACAACAACAACGATAATGTAACTCTAATCATTATCTCTCCGTCTGGCTGGATCAGGCCGTAAGATTTCATCCACATCACAAGCTATGTCTTCATTTGCAAGGCACCGTTGGAAGAATCACCTTGTGTGACGAATCCACCCCTGCACAGAAGGTGCTTCGTTAATATCACAGGCCTGCTCCATGGCCCGAATGAGGGGCATGCAGTCGTAGGGCAGAAGGTCGTATACCTTCCACCGCCATGCAGAAAAACACTCCTCTGTTGGATTATGGAAGGGGGAGTATGGTGGAAGGTATAGGACTTCAAATAGAGAGTGCTGATAGAACCAATATCGGACCAGAGCAGATCGATGGAAAGATACATTGTCCCAAATGACAATGTACTGCATCTGATCTACTTGGTTTAATGCTGTGATGATGTTGTGCAATCTGTCAAGAAATGCAAGTATTAGATCGGTGTCATAGGGTTCCAGATTCGCATGGCGGTGGAGGACCCCATTTTGGGTAATGGCAGCGCTGCCCTGGCACATTGGTAATTGGCCTCTGTCCAATTACATTTCCCCCTCTTCTTATAGTTTTTGCCTCATCTACATATGCAACACTCTCTGAAACACAGTGAAAGGCAATAGGACCCTGTTCAATTCAGGTCTTTTGTACAGTAATTTTACACGTGAAAAGGTTATGTGTGCAGTGCAGAATGCCACACCATAGTAAGGGCAACAATACATACCTGCACATACTCATTACGCGGATGTTTCACTCTCTCTGAATTTCTGTCAAATGATACTTGATACGGTTGCTTCATGTGCACCTGATTTTTTTGGAGGATTCAACCTAATGTTGCCAGAGAGACGCGATGGATGTTATTGAAAATATTGTCGTCATTGATGACATTGGCTTGGATTTCTCTCAGTCTGATACAGTTTCTGGCCAAAACCATGTTTACAAATGCTGCCTCTTGCGCCTAAGTAAATATGGGGCCCCTTCCGCCTTGGTATCCTCGACCCTCAATCCTATGTAGACAAAAAATACTTACAGCCTACTGTCAAACGTCACAGGAAAGGATACTAAAAGTGATGACAAGTACAGTAAGCTGCAGTTTCATTGTACTGTTTGGTTAGTTTACTTGTTTTCTCGACGAAATGTTCGAATTACTGTCGCTACTGTATTTCTGCTATTGGCTGAACTCTTAGTCCAGCTTCCCTCAGCGTGAGTCCATGGTTGGTAACGTGGTCAGTAAGTGTTGCACGGATTTCTTGAGTGACAGTTTGCCCTCTTCTTCTTTGTTCAGGCGTTATCTCTTCTTCAGGTCCCTCTCTACCTCTTCCTCTCCCTAGGTCTCTTCCTCCACCTCCTTCTTCTCCTCTTTGAGCTCCTCCTGTCATTCTCACTCACTCTTCTTCTTCTAACTCCTTCCATTTTTGTTGAAGACAGGTGAACTCCCCTGCTGCCTTTTATAGCGCGCCTGAGTGCGGCGTTTTCAGCTAAGCAAATTTGTGTTTCCACACCTGGTCGATGTGATTATCCAATTCGTTCATGAATGTGATCATTGGCAAGCCAGGACTTTTCTTTGACAAGGAAATAACCTCACAATCCTTATCTGTGTCTTAGGTGTAAAAATGCATGTAGAAGTTTGCAAATCACCGTGTGTAATGTTTTTCAAATAGTGTGAAGCAGACATTCTGCGTAATGTTGTGCAAATCTGCAGAGGTGTTTTGCTCCTTGGGTGTGGAGTGTTGCTAATTGTGTGATAATTTTTATTTTAGTGTGAAAACAATCGTAAAAAACTGTAATTAAATAAATTAATGACTGAGTATATATTTACTTTTCTTTTGCCTGCATAGCCGTGCATTTAAAAACATATAATGTGCGGCTTGCAGTGCATTAGCTGCAGATTTTGCTTATGTGACCTTTGAGCTTAGCACTGGACAGTTTTTGAATTAACGACACTGGCTTGAGTCATATCTAAGAAAAAGTTTAATCATTGGCGGGAAGTTCTATTAATAAATGTGTTATCAGCTCATAAATATGAAAATAATATATAAGTACAAACATGTATTCCAGATGTGTAGTGACCATGTTATAAGTAGTGTTTATCACTCCAAGCTGTGCATTATACGTTTTTAAAGATACTGTACGGAGGATCTTTGTCTCTGGAGTCATGCGTTTAAAACTGTATAATGCACGGTGTGTTGTACCAGAACCTTCCGCTATTTCATAGTTTTACATTATGCATTTCCTTAACGTGCTACTGCAAAAATGGAAGATGAAGGATCATTTAAAAATTCAGAAAAATCCATTTATATGTCTTCTATTTACCTAGCTGAAAAAACTACTGTACAATTTTCCTTTCTACTACAAATGAATAATATTTTGAGCAAAAGAAGACACCATTTTTGCACAACGACTGTTAATCAACAGTGTCATGACTTTCGAAAGAGAAGCATTTTCTATGTCAAAGACAAAAAGAATAACTTCCAGAACTGCTGTGACTTAAAAAAATTATTCTGCTTCTTAGAATAATACTTCACTCGATTTTTGTATGCAAATGGGATAAATTAAATTAAATGAAGTATTGTTATGAAAGCCAGCAGACTAATTTCTAGCAGATATGACGTGATAATTTTCTGTGCGTGCATGAAGGCAGGAAAACCATCTGCTTTGCGAATTCAAAGCATGTCTGCCACATGGAATTAGATTCTTCTCTATAAACTGGAAATATTGGGGGAAAAAAATTAATTACCAGATAAGTTTTGGGAAATTATAAAGAAACTAGAGCTCCTTTGTGTAGCCAGATCCATAGCACTGTTTAAAAAAATCTTTCAACACAATAAAATGAAAAGAAAAAGTCTTATGATAACTAAACAAGAAATACACAAAACGTTAGACTGAGCAGATGAGCCCAGACAAAAACTACGAACCCAGAAAACAAACCTAGAACACAGCTGGGCTGATCAAGCCGCGCGATTTCCTGTGTGTTTCTGGAAGGGTCTACAGTACCACAAAGAGGACAACTAGCCAAGAAAAGGCCAGTGGTTTCAAAATAGCTTATTCATAAGAAAACAAACAAAAGGTTGGGGCATGAGGGGGACGACAATCTATTTAATTAAACTACATTCAGTGTAATTTTGTTAAAAAAAAAACAAATAAATAAATAAAAGCAACTCGCAAGAACCTGACACAAATGAAGGGAATGGCAGCTGGTAAAAATTCAGTTCCTGTCGTTACATGGTCATTGGAGGACCAGGGTGTGGAGAAAACCGTAAATCCATCATGACATGTGTTACCACAGTCTTGGATTGAAGATGTGGCCTGTTTTCTTGTTTTGGGGGTGGGGCTTAATAAAAATCCTATAATGTATCAGTGCCACATTATTGTCAGTCAGATGCCTCCCTTTGTCAGCGACTGGATTTTTTTTTCAGCAGGATAATGCCCCATGGCACAAGGCCATGAATTCAGCTTAATGCATTAGCCTGCCCAGTTAAGACATCTCAATCCAACTGGCCATCGGTGAGAGGTGATGCAATAGGGCCACCCAGAGCAGAGATTTCCCACTAGCCAACTCGACACAACCGCGGGAAGCATTGGAGTCAGCATGGTCCGACATCCCTGCAAAACACTCTTTATACCTTTAGTTCATGCCCTACAAAGGTACACTTTTCTGAGGACTTAAGAGGGTGTAATGTAACATTAGGATGCTTTTGCAGAATCGTTATGCAGAGTGAAAATCATCCTACAAATATACTGTATGACGTGGGGGGGGGGGCAATCTTGTCCAGAAAGGGCCGGTGTGTAGGCGTGTTTTTGGGGTAACCTTTAGGTCAGCTGTTCAGACTCAGGTCTGAGGACTCCTCAGCCAATCAGTCGTCTAATTAGTGACCTAATTAGGGAGTTAGACTGAAAATCCCCATACACACCAGCCCTTTCCGGATACGACTACCCACCTCTGCTAAATGTTATGCATTCTGTATGATATGTATATAAATACAGCATGTACATTGGTATATTGTGTTCTTGCTTCCACGTCAAATTTTGACAAAGTCTGAATTCTACAAAGTAGCATTTATAGACTGCAAATTCTGGTTCAGATTTCGCTGACTGACCACTGCTTAGAGAGATAAAGAATTCAGATGGTCTGGAATTGGATTTATAGTGCAGAATAATCACTTTTTATGCCTTCAAACACTCCATGATATACTGTAGCTCTGCCTGCTTACATCTGAAATGTATTTTCTTTCTTTATACTGTAAGTGGAAGTTGCACAGACGCAGAGATGACTGTCCCTGTGTAATAACATCTTCTCTTGTCAGGCTCAGTACTCTGAAGTTACACTATGTTCACTTTATTCATATTTATGAACGCATAACCTTTTTCCATCCATCCATCCATCATCTCCCGCTTAATCCGAGGTCGGGTCGCGGGGGCAGCAGTCTCAGCAGGGAGGCC
>JAODJX010000040.1:7188081-7204180 GCA_026776945.1 Isichthys henryi | reverse complement strand
GGCAACGTAGCTCCTGGGATCATTGGAACACGCAAACCCCTCCACCACGATAAGGTCTCGGCTCCAGGAGGGGCATAACCTTTTTAAAGGTTTTAAAGTCTCAGTCATTTGATGTTTAATGCGAGATACCCAAGCGCTTTGTAATGTGAATGTGGGGGAGCATCATATCTGAATTATTATTCAAATCCCATCTTCGCTCTGCACACGCGCAGCTTGATGTTCTCTCTGTGTTCCTCCAAGTACTCCGAGTTCCTTAGCAAGAGGCTACCTGGCATCTAGCATTGCGTGTTTGTGCATGTGTGTGTGCTTGTAATTATTACATTATGGGGAAATCTGGTCTCCATAATGTGATAAAAACCTGTAATGTATTATATTTAATATAAATCTGTGGTTGCAATAAAAAAAACTAAAAATACCAAAAGTCTTGTATTTTGTTTGGTTACTTATGCTTAAAGTTAGGGCTGGGTGGGGGTTAAGGTTGTCATTATTGGGATTAGGGTTATGGCCATAGAAATGAATGGACGGTCCCCAGAAAGGTGTGTGAGTGTATGTGTGTGTGTGTATGTGTGTGCATATGTGTTTGTGTATGTGTGTGTACATGTGTGTATGTATGTATGTATGTGTGTGTGTGCGCGCGCGTGTGTGTGTGCGCATGTGCGTGTGTACCCTGCCATGTACTGCCTTCTCTCCCTGGATGTCTCCCAGCATTATGTCCTTATACTGGCTTCACCCTCCCACTGTGACCTTAACCACGATAAACAGGTGAGATATTACGACTTTCCTGACTTAATATCACTTAATATCATTCTGGACAAACTCATCTGACTAAGCCATGCGTCAGATCCATCCATATTCCATAAGCACTTAGCCCTTACAGGGTCTCGCTGATCCTGGAGCCGGTCCCGGGAAGCTGAAGGCACCGGGACCACAACGGCATGCTGGACCGGCTGACAGCCCATCACAGAGCACAAATATGCAGATTCGCATTCCGCAATATCACAGAAAGGGCATTCGACTGCGCATCAGCCCAATTCCGAAATACGCAGTAACTTTAAATAACAATAGAGCTCAGCTAAATATATAACGGGCATCTCGACCATTTTCATATTACCTATTTTCGTCTTGCATAATTAGCTGCAATATTTGCATGAAGCAGATTCAACCATTTCAATAACATATACTGGTATCATACATTGAGGTTTAAAATGGAATATTCTTCTGCATAAACATAAAACAAAAAACACCGCAGCTCTGCTCATGTTAGAAGACACCTAGATTCTGACGAGAATTCTGATATATTTTAGAAGACCTGACTTTTCCAAACAACTGCAAATCTGACACAGATAAGTGACTTAGAAGATGGATGGTTGGTGATTTATAAAAAGCCATTCGCCAAAGTCATCCCGCTAATATTGCTATCTAGCTCATTTATTCTGGTCTAAAAAAAATTAAGGATTTGTACTCAAAAGATAAGCTGTCAGAGTGCATCACTGTTACTTTACACCTGTAGAGTTGGGGGTTTGAATCCTAATATGTGTGCGGAGCGTGTATGTTCTCCCCATAACACATGGGTCTTAAGATGTCTTAAGATGAGCAGTTAGACTAATTGGCATCTCTAAATTGCCCGTAATGGATGTGCGATTGTTTGCCCTGAGGTAGGACAGTTCTCATAATTTATGTTTCAAACTGCCTTGGTTTGGCTGCAGAGTCACTGATCAGAATAAGAGGCTGGAAGAAACTTAAGGCTTGAATAATCGTTGGAGACATCCAGTTGGATTTTGTCTTCTCTTCTAGATTACAATCAACTTCTTTGTCATTGTGCTGAGCGGATGTTCAGACTCAATGAAATGCAGTATGTACTACATGTCATATTTCAACACAAACGTTTTGGACCAAGTACCACCTCAGACCAAAGCCGTCAAGTACAGCATGGCTGAGGGAAAATACTGACAGTAACAAATACCAGTAACAAACTACCAGGGTCTTCTCACATACCACCAGGGAGCTGGTACCCAGTGTGAGAACCAGGGTTCTAAGATCAAAATAAATGTCATGTGATAAAATCAGAATTACTCTCCACTAGTCAATTACTGTACCATGCATGTTATTGCCAACAAAACTAACCACATTGCATGTGTATGACTGAGCCGCTACACATAATAAAATGTAACTGCTAATTAGCACTTAATTGTAGCTACAGTATAGGTCCAAATCCAATCAGATGACATGTGACATGAGTAGATGTAACAAAATGCATAATTTTATATTAAATATATAAGAAACACAGGCTCTGGGTCCCCTGTGACCCAGAGCAGGACAAGTGGTCACAGAGAAATCAGTAAAATCCCTAAATCTATTGCCAACGAATGTACAGTGTTTCTAAGGAACTTGTTTGCATGTGAATAGAAATATATAGTTAGCTATCATAAGCAGAGAGCCACGTAATTGCAGTAATTATGGTCTTTATACAGTCAGTGGAGTCTCCATCTTTCCTGAGGGGGCTTCCAGTAGCCTGCACGGTGGAAAGCTGTTACATCTCACAGGATCACTCCCGGTTTACTCATCGATAAACATAAAAATGCACTTTGAAATGTTTGGTCCCGGGAAGCAATAATAATAATATATTTTTTAAAATCCAGTTTGTTTTAGCACTATCATAAACATTTATGTGTATATACTACTAACCTTCTATATAGTAACACGCATATTGGGTCAGAATGGCATAAATGTTTTTTTCTGAATAAATATTTCCATCAGTTCTGTCATTTACAAACTAACCGGCATTTCAGGTAGGACATTTTAATTGTAATATACTGAACACAAGGAGATCAATTCAGCTTACTTTATTAACCAGAAGTTTTAAACAGAAATAACGCCTCAACTTATATCTGATAGACATTCCACCCAGGAAGCACCCCGCAGAACGCTCTGTGGGATAGAATCCTGTCGTTCCCCCCCACCCCTACCCCCCAACCAAGCACTGCACTGGATAAGCAGCTGGAAAATCAATGAATTTATAGAAGCTAAATGACAGGAATGGTAGTTCTACGTAAAAGTGCTCACAAGCCATCCGGCAGCATTTTAAGTTATTTTCAGGGAGTGAATACATTTCTAAAGCACAATAATTTGATAAAAGTACTTTAATTTTAGACGTAGAGCATACTCATGATGTCATGCAGGGAGTAATCCGTTGTCATAGTTCTCTTTTTCCTCTTTTAGGAACTCGAAGTGGCCTCAAACACTTTTATACTGATTAAATGAAAGAATTTTTCACTTTTACAGGTGCTTTGTTCTTACAGTGAGCTGCAAGTTTATTTACATATTAAAGATATGCTGTTGCTTCAATAAATGGGTATAATAACATTTTGCACTACAAAATCAGAACAACTGATCATCTAATAGAAAGGTAAGGACATTTTTGATGTACTGGCAATAGCAAAGGCTAAAATATTCACACATCAGAAAATATTATTTAAACAGTTAACAAATCAAATTAGCATGCCAGAAAACGCTATACAGTATCCTTACAACCTTATTTTCTCCTAAAATAATAGCCAGAATATTTTGTGAAGTAATGTGAAAAAACTCAATTTATACCATATACACGGGCAACATCAATAATCAAAGTTAAAAATCGCTATATATTCTAAGGGAAGCTGCATGCAACTTTGAAAAAGCAGCAAAAAAAGAGTGAAAGTTTATGGTACATTATCACACAGCGTCAACGACTCTAACGTCACTGTTGTCATCGATCGGTTGATTATGTCTCAGATTCCTTCCACTAGCCACGACAGTAACATTACAATTGATTTTCTGAGTGTACCTCACAGAGTCTTAATGGAGATTTTCTGCCAGACATTTCATGTGGAGCATCAGTTCTGACAGTTGCAATCATATACCTTTTGACAGCCATTTCTATCATGACCTTGGATATTGGTGGCACACTTTCAACAAGAAGAACTTTCAACAAAAAGACTTTTACACCCCATTCCCCTGCTTTTGCTATGTGGAAGCAATTTGCTTTATTTACTGGAATATACAGTAAAGGTGTCTTGCAAATGCAGGACATAAAAGACCATTTTTTAATCATTTCTTTCTGATGTAATATACATTTCTCTGTCTGAATCATTGTTTCATGTGTTATTCATTTATGTCCCGTTCATTTATGTCCATCGTAGTGGACATTTTGTTTTTGCATCTATCTTTTCACTTAAAGGAAACATATTTATTCCTGTTGTACACTAAAGAGGACATGCTGTGAAATTAAAAATAGAAATAAATTTGGAAAAAAACGAAATTGTAAGATGTCTTATTTCCTCCGACGACATAGAAAATCACAAATAACCTCAAATTGAAGGACACTTTTTTTCCTTGGGTCTCAGGGGGATATTTCACGTAAACACCTTCATCCATTACTTTAGCCTTTTTTTTTGTATTTTGCTAAATATTCACCTTCACACAATTCATGAACCCATTTTGTGTATTTCCCCAGTGTTTGTAGTGTTTTCCTTTCCCAGCCCAAAAATAGAAGGTACCATAAATTGTTGGTGTTTCTAAATCGGCCGCCTGTGCCCTGCGACAAAATGGAATCTCATCCAGGGAGCTCCCAGCTGTACATCCTGTGCTTCATATAGTACAATCCCTGCTCACCACAACCCTGAATGGACGATTGCTGAATAATTAACTAGTGCTTCTCATGAAAACAGTAAAAATGCTAAATAATAGCCTAAACAGCTTCCCATCACCTTTGTCTTGAATATCTGGACAAAACTTGGGGAAACCCTGGCACTAAATACTATGCTTATGCTGTACGAAGTATCTGCATTTAAATAACAATAAGGAAAAGCTGCTCTGTGAACTGTCAAATAAATTTTGCAAGTGCAGTGAAAAGCAGTCAAGCATACTACACTAGATCTATAGTTCCGTTGAGAAAAACAGAGGATTGCCAAGGATATGTGTGTCCCCAACAAATGAATCCATTCTTTCCCTCACTTAATTACAAGGGAAACTGTTATAAATAGCATTGAGTGTGAGTGAGGACGGGCCAACCAATAGGAATCGTATCTGAACAATGGCCAAGATTCTGTTTTTCTGTATAAAGCAATTCAGCTACATCTGAGCACCTCAGTCCAATGTAATTTAAAATGAGCATAAACATTATACGCAAAACTACTTTTATGTAATTGGAAGCAGAAAGTGAGAGAAATTCCACTGTGCAAATAATAAGAAAGAATGATACAGACACTCCCCGGGTTACGATGGGGTTAGGTTCCGATAAACCCATCGTAATGTGAAAATATCGTAAGACAAAAATGCATTTTAATACAGTACACCTAAAAAATGTCCTAGCCTAGCCTACCTTAAACATGCTTAGGATGCTTACATTAACAGTTGGGCAAAATCATTAACAGCCTACAGTATTTCATAATAAACTGTTGAATGTCTCATTTAATGTATTAAATAATCATTCCCATCATAAAGTCAAAATATCGTAACATGGATTATCATAACCCAGGGAGTGTATTTACTTAAGTCCTAATAGCATGAGTCACCAACAAAAATTAACCTGAATTAATTCATACCTAAAACCTTTAGTAACAACATGAAATCCCCATTACTTCCCTATTATTTTATCATGCCCTGTGCAGAAGGTCCAATTTGTCTGCTGTTTAAACAGAAATGTCTGTGGGGTCTCCTTCTTTTACATGTATTCATCCTTTGGTTCCGCAATCGATCATTGAGCTTTTTAAATGTGCTAATATCCTCCTCTGTGACTTGCGGATCTTCTGTGTAATCAAGCCCTTCTTGCCTGCTTATAAAGGCCCCTGCCACATCTTTGCTGCAGGCAGAAGGAACAAAATCTAATAATTAAAGCTCAGATATCTTTGACCTTTCTTATGTCTGATTTCTGGTTCTTCAGGTTTATTTCTGGTTCCTCTTCACTAACTTTATAGCCATTTCTCATCTTTATAATGTAGCAAATGAATATGCATGTGATCTAATACGTTTAAACCTGAGAATTCAATTCAAGAAGCAAACAGAAGTCCCATTTGGGTCCCTATCCATTTTTTTCTGCTTCTTATAAAGTTGTGCCTTTGATCCACAATCATCTCTTCAGTTTTCTCCCTCCACTGATCAGCTGAAGCAAGAGTAGAAATATTTCTTTCGATGTAGCATACATCAGGAAAAAAACGCTTCAGGATAACCAGTAACATAGTGACAAACAACTGAGGTAAATCTGTCCCCTACTCGCCTCACCTTTAATGGCCTCACATCTAGACCAATTCACACCGAAGCCTTGAGGGCATAGTTACAATGGGGAAGAAGATCAGAGGAGCCGAGCCTGAGTCCTCGATTTCTGTCAGCTGAAAAGCCTTGGCACATCTTACACATCATATGCATTTTTAACCAGGAGGATCGATTGTAAAACCCTCACAAAAAATTCGAACAGCCTCTAAGGCTAGCTCAGGGAATGAAATGATCCAGCTTTAACAATCCTTCCTTATAATTTTCTGGGAAAACAAGCCTCACAAAGGAGCCTATTGTATAGATGTATTCATGTGTTTGCTTGCATTTGTATTTGTTCGCTTATGCGTTTGATTTATAGAGAGAAACTATGATTGTTCACTCAAACCCAGGGACTCATTCAGGTTTCTAGCCTAAGTGAATAATCATTTTCTCCCCTTATATGAGGGATGACTCTCCACATACCTACAGCCTTCTTCTTCAAAGCAGTGAGATCTTTGACTTCCAGTCACTAGGCTTATCTGCAGCACTTATCTAGCCCTAAGGTCCGAAAGTGTTTAATTTTCCCTCACTGACATTTAACTGCCTGCTATAGGCAATGAATGGCAGAATGAGTTACCAGTGGTACTGTTATTTAATAACATTCTGAACATGTTATCACATTCTTGAATTCCACAAGTGCTTTAAAGTAACATTACCTATTATACATTCACATTTTTATCTTTGCTGTGTTTAGACATGCCAGTGATGAGCTAGATAGTAATCAGCATATAATTTGTTTACTTATGTGCATGGCACTAAATAATTTATTGCAGAATAGTAAAGTCCTTTTGTTTACGCCATTCCTGTGTGAGATTCTTTCTTACGGTCCAATTTCAACACCTTCTAAGAATCTAATTATCATAGTTTTTTAAATATTTTGGACAATGCTATTGATTACCTATGATATTAACACCCATTTTGAAACTCTACCCACAGCCCACAACACTCAACCTTGATAAACCCCACCTGTTGCACACAGTATTATCTTGCAGATCATCAGCACATAACACTGTCAACATAATGGTGGACAATACGAACACAGCACAACACTAACTGAATAGGAACAAAACAAAACACCAAGCATGCTACAAACCAAATCTCCAAAAGATTCAGGAACTATAAGATAAAACTAATGAAGGATACAATATATTAACAAACCAAACAGTACTGTATGCGTAATGCCGTCAGGTACAGTATACTGGGAAGGATATCCCAGCCTCATATAAAACACCCCACCAGTACGCAGCAACATAAAAATATGAAAACAAAGCAGTTCTATCTTGTGCATATTGTGCTACCACTGGCTCGCCCTACAAGGGGTAGCCTACAAGGACTGATAGCCCTACAAAATTGTAGAAAGATTATTAGTTACAGCTGAAGTATTTACACAAAGCTTATGGTATCCATTCATGTGTTCATCTTCCTTAACCACTTTTCAAAGGCAGGGTAGTGGTGAGCCTGGGATGTTTTCCAGGAAGTTCAGACCAGAAGCCACTTTGGATGGAATTGCAGTCCATTTCAGGGCCCTCAATCATACACAATGAACATTTTATAGACGCTAATTCACTGCAAAGCTGCAATTTTTTATTTTTTTTTAAATGTAAAAGAAAGCCAGACTGCCTCGTGAAACCCATGTAGAATTCGGAAAACCCATCTTGAATTATTTGAATTTTCTATACAGGAAATTGTTGCATATATGTTGCATATCATACCTACTGTACTGAGTAGCATCAAACAATATTGTTTCGATAATAAATCTGTAGTTTACTGGAAATAACCAACTAATAATTATACTTTCTGTTATAATGCAAACGTGTAATTAATGCACTTAAGGTATTGGGTGGTATCTGTCAAAGTACTGTACATCAGCAATCGATGGCAAAGCTGGACAGAATCAGGGCTTGGGCTCTAACCCTCCAAATAATCAGAACCAGACATTATAACCCACCCATTGCCCAAATTATCATATTGTCATGATGGATGGGTGGGGACCTTAACGCCCCCCCCGCAATGTTCAATCCAAAGTCATGCCCTTGGTGGGATGCATCTGGATGTCATCACCCCCATGGGAATAATATCAGAAACCAAACCATCCCATTTGACAATATATCACACCCCCCCCAAATAAATAACTAAATAATTTGCATTCACGTAAAGGTAAATCAAGAGACTATATCAGGGGTACTCAGGTAGCAAACTGCAGGCCTAAACACAATTTAATCCTGACCACACAATCACAACACCCCCCCCCCCCCCACCAAATCTAATTGCTGGGAACACCCCTGCTCCAAAGATTTGACTCCCACCATCCACCTTTTAACAACACAACCACTAGATAGAACTATATTTGTTAGAGAAACCAACTATCAGCTATAAAAATATTTTAAATAATGAAATACCTAAAGTAACAGTAAATATTACCTTCATTAATTTGATCTTAATTATGGGATTTATCCAGAGCTACTTCCATTTTTCTAAATTCAGGGACAGTATAGGGGAAATATTATTAACTGACAACATTTTATTCAATAACATTTTACATTAACTGCACCTTCATAATGCATTTATAATGCATTAATAGAACATTCATAAGCAACATGCAAGTACACCGTAACATCCTAACATCCTTTAACAGCTTTAATATACATTAATATCAAATATTATACAATTGTTCAAGTACTGTATAATGTTTGCTATATATTAAAGCTGCTAAGGTATGTTGAGATGTTATGGTATATACTTGTGTGCTGCATACGAATATTCTGTGAATGAATTATGAAGGTGCGGGTAATGTAAAGCATTAACCTTTTAGTCTATTTACATTTTGTATCCAATAAACAGCCCATGCTGTCATGCTTGTTGTGTTATATCATGATCCTGTAGACAGGCCAGTAACTAGGGGCAGATTTTAACTACCAGGAAGCTGGTCAGGAAACGATCACCGGCTGATTCTAATTAGGCTACTGGCTTTATAAGCATTTAATAGAGTCGGCTGGATGAATTTAGCTGAAGGTGTGCGGTGTGGTCCCAGTGTGGTACAATATGCCCTCATAGCACTGAAACACATTCAAGGTGCTTGCTCTGTTATGTCTCAGAAGTTTTAGGTCTACTATTTGAATCTAATCAATTTTTTGTCCTCATATCCTGTTACTTCTCGTAATAGATTTTTTTGTTTTAATATTTTATAGTAGAAGCAAATGTACATTTTGTTTCTTTGTAGGCATTGTAATAAAGGGTCTTGATAGTATGAGAAATTGCTATCAGCAACTGTAGCACTTGATTTACTATCCTTTCTACTGCCATCTGGTCTCTGTGTTATTCAAAATCATAGTCTCTGGTTATATATGTACAGCTATGAAAGCTTTATGACTTCCACAAAAAGGTTCATTCAAGTGATTATACATTAAGGATGAATTTTAAATACTTCTGAGTGAGATATCTTTCTTCCATAAAAACAAACCATTTCTTCTTGGAACTCCATTTGAGAGTGAGTCATTCTACCTCATTATTCAAAAAATGTCGTGCCATTCAGTTAGCTCTGTATATTTTTTGCACGAGTTTTTTCAGTACTTCTGCAAATATGAAAGAACAATCCCATTTTCCCTTTAAGTTCTATATTTTAGATTAATTTTTTCAGGAGAGGTGTCATTCTAATTCTAATTCTAATTGTCTTTCCTTACAATCCGGCCCCCCACAAGCACTACGGTGAGCTCACTTAATCATTTATATTATACATTTTAATTTCCCTTGAATGCAAACCCATATCAGGTCATTTTCAGAAACTGCAACTCTTCTGTATAACGGCAACTGCCATTTTGCTAAATATTTTTGTTTGTTTTTCTTGTGAATTATTGAGATTTCATTTTTGTACCTTTTTGTATTATGACTGAGATGCTAAAATGAATAAAGATTGTAAATTGTAAAGAGTGGATCTCTTTCATACATAGATTGTATCACTGTAGTCAACTTCAACCACAAGCGAGTTTTTATAGTCTGAAAGGTCTTGTTTTTAGAGTTAAACAGATCTGTTTGCAATTAACTCAAAAATGACCAATTTTCTGTGCTTTTTGCCATGAGCCAAAACCAGAGGCATAATAAAGAAACAGTAGTTTGGTTTTATAACCTTCATAAATCTGTGTTATATGGAGTCAGCTTATGTAAGGCCACGCACTTTATTTCCACCAAGTTGAAAATCTCAATATCCACCCCTATCTCAGCAGGGATCATGCTATGCCCGTCAGCCCAGCTGTTTACATGCTGGTATTTGGTGTAATTACTCAGATTCGCTCACCAAGTGGTTCTCATTATATGAATGTATAATGCAGCTTAGAACAATTCTTTAAATGAAGACTGTTGACTGTTAAATGAACTCTCTCTCCGAGGAGTCATAGTATAACTGAAGTATGTGTCTTAGTTTACAATGCTGCACACTAGGTTAACACATGATTTGAATGTATTGATATATACTGTAAACTAACCAATAGTTTCTTTGGAACTTTGTTCCAGCTCCCAGATGAATCTCATTTTGATGTGACACCTTTTACAAACCAAATCCTTCAAATAATAATTTATTTTTCCTATAAAAGGGTGAGTGATATTAGTGTCATGTATTTGTAACAGGACTAATTGTAATTAAAACTGTGATTCATTAGCAGTGTGACCTTTAGCTGTATAGATGAAATATGTGTGTATATATACATATACAGTATATAACTGTTACAAAATAACATTTTCATGTTAATAAATAAGCATATGAATAATGTCCATCAGAAATTTAAGAAAACTTTAAGGCTGTTAATGTACAGTATATTACAATGTGATTTCAAAATATGTGGACCAGTCTCTCTAAGGCCTCACATTGTCATGACTTGAGGGGCGAAGGACTCGAGGGCAGGTGAAAAACAAAAGTGGTTTATTAAATAAAAAGAGTAGGGAGACGAACTGGATCAGGAGGGATCACAACGGCAGGACTGGGAATTAGGAAATCAATAACTGGACTGGAGAAGACAGGACTGCGAAGAATGTATAGGGGACTAAGGAGGAGCTAACAAGAGGCAGCTGGAGTGCTTAACACAAGGGTTACAAACGAGAGGTAAGACAAACAAAGTAACAGGAATGACTCATTAGGGTCACGCCAGAGAGGAGACAGGAGGGTCAGGCAGATGTGGTGGGCAGGACGTCATAAACAGCCAGTCAAACATTTAAAGGAAAACTATACTGTAACACCCATGAAAACCAAAATTCTGGGATAAAGTTATAAAAACTAAAAAATGTACAATGGATATGAACGACTTCAGTAACATTGCTACACATATTATTCTGTCATTGAAATGTACTGTGTAAGGCACCACCTAGAATCTGCTCAGTATAGAAAAACCAGATTTTTCAGGGAAACATTAGTCAGAAAATTGAATACAGAAATGATTAACGGTAATTACTAACTAGTATGACTAGTCTGGTGTATTGACTCATGGTTTAATCTTTTTTAATGAATTCTTTCAGACAATTATTCCTTAGGATTGTCCTTATAATGTAGGAAGGAATATAAATAAATGCATCAAAACTGTAGGTTGGAACAATAAAATGTAAATATTCAATGTAAATATTAAAATGTAAATACCAGTTGATACAGTTTGTCTTTAATATGTGTTATGGCTGTATTCATCATCAGTTTACTTCTTGAGCTATAAACTTTGGATTTTAAAGATAACATACGTATGTGATCAGAAGTGTAAGGAAACCTTCTCTTTTTTAAAATACAATCACAAAGTTTTCAGTGAAATAAGTAAAAACTGGTAGTTTCCACATGTGTAACACTGGATCATACTATAATCCTCAATAAATAAAGGAAGTAGTACTGTATAGTGTTTCTGTGTACAGTAGTTTGTCTAATTGGATTCTCATTATTTCATTTTAGGACTTGAACATCTAATCATATTTTAGGTCTCGTTTATACAGAAATTGAGAAAATTCTAAATTGTTCACAAGCCTTCTAGCAACATTGTAGATTGAAGGTGTTCCTTCTTCCATCTGCGAGTTTCAGCACTTTCCACACAGTGTAGATGTTCAGCTGGATTCAGATCAGCAACGACAGAAGTCCAATGTTCTCTTTTCAACCATTCTTGGGAGGTCTCAGATGTATGTTTTGGGTCATTATCCTGCTAGAAGACGCATGGCCTGAGACTGAGATGACCTATTTAACACCAGGCTGTATGTTTCTAACACCAGGAAGTGTGTTTCTAAGACCGGGCAGTGTATTCCTAACACCAGGCAGTATGTTTCTAACACTGCACAGTGTGTTTCCCTCCAGAATGCCTTGATAATCTTCTGATTCCATTGTGTCCTGCTCAGATTCAAGGTACCCAGTGCTAAAGGCTGCACAGCCACCCGGTACCATGACTGAGCCTCCTTCATGCTTCACAGTAGGCATGGTGTTCCTCTCTTTGAAGGCAGTTTTGTCTTCTGTGATGCACACAATGGCAAACAATTGTGTTTTTGTCCATTCAAATAGGCTGAGTTACTGACAAACCTGTTTAACTAATTAAACTGTCCTGTTGAGATATCACTACAGTCCAAATATTTTTAAATTTCTAAGTGGTCTCAATAGTTTTGTCCATGCCATTTTCATTGTTTTTGTTATTTACAATAATACGTTGCGTCATAAGTCAAAAGCAGAGTGTCTGCTCTATGGAATGTGGAATACAGAATGGGAGACAGCAATTACTTGTATGTTTCAGTTTATTTAATGGATAATTGTGATTTTTTTTTTTTAAGTCTAAGGCCCCATCTTCCACACCTGCACAGAAAATAAAAACAATTTCATAGAAAAGTCGACTGACACGCCGATTGGTCACCAGTTCACATCCCAGAATCGGCAGAGTGATTTTCCCATGGGGCTCCTGAGCAAGGCCCTTAACTGGGAATTGTTGCTGGGACTGGCTAACCAAAAACTCTGAAAAACTTTCTCTGCTTTGAATAAAATCTCTCTTAAATAAATCAAAATGTAAGACAATAGTGTTTTACAAGGAACTATTGAAATACTCATGATTGTGATAGGTGGACATTTTTAAGCCTGCCCCAGAAACAGTTGGTTGTTGGTTCTCTAGTGGTTAGGACCCTTGCCTCTGCATTATGGGTTTGAGTCCCACCTCTGGCCTTATCATTGGGTCCGTGAGAAAGACCCTTCACCCCAACTTACTCCAGGGGGACTGTCCCTGAATTTAGAAAAATGGAAGTAGCTCTGGATAAGAGTATCTGCAAAATGTAGGTTTATTTTCAAGAATATGATTATATTGCACTTTTTGTCTTTTATTACCTTTTGGAACCCAGGCAGTTAGTCAGTTAGTTAGCTTTGTCAAAGTAACAAATGGCTTTTTATATACCATAAACTACACATATTTGTATTCATCAAGTAGTGGTCCTAACCCACACAGCGCCCTAGGCGAGCATTACTGCCGGTCCCCACCCCTCCAAGGCAAAGCAAGTCTGGCTGCTAAGTCAACGCCCCCTGTCAAAGTTGGCAGGCTAGGCAGCTGCCTATGTAACCTGTAGGATTAACCGGCCCTGATATCAACACTAAAACGTCTCTTGACTTTCTAAAGGCTAGAATATCTCTTTACATTATTCTTTATAAGATGTTATGTATTCTGAAGTCCATGTAGTTTGCATTTTGAGAGATTTTTTTTTTTAAATGTAAATCATACATCTAGACAGTAAATAATAGATGCAAACGCACCATTATAAATTAATTTTAAAGAGACCTACAGATAGCAAGACTTTTAATTAACTTTTTACGTACTTCTCAATAAAGGATTGGCTCATTGTGAGTGACTTGCATAACAGAGTTACTATGAATAAGGACACAGTTATGATGATGATGGTGATGATCTTTATGATCATTAAATTTCAAGGCAAAGAGTAGAAAAGCAAAGAACTGTGTGAGAAAACTATAGCCAAAAAGTATTCAATCATATATGTTCCTCCATGGAACCAAGGAACACTTACTTGAATATGAAAGTTATGAAATTGTTTCAGTCTCTTGAAACTGTGCTGTATTTCATTTCATGCTGCAATCCCTATTAACCACCTTTATCAAATCACAGATACTTCCCAAAATAAATGGGGAAAAAAAAATCTAAATGAATAATAATACAGGAATAATACAATTAGACTGCAGGGTGCATGATGTTTAGGGGTACGACAGTGAATTAACACCTTTAAAGTTAAACAGGTTTGCTTTAATATTCAATTAAACAGCAAAATATTCATTGTATGCAACTATTTGAAGTCTATGCTAACTCAGATGAGGCCAACAGGCTGTCAGTGATGCATACATCTGCTACAATAAATATTTGCAATTCTCTTTACTTAATTCCCTTATTTGCATTGACCTTTCAGTTTATTCAGAGAAGGATCTGCTGAAGAATTAATGCAAATATAAAATATGAAACAATCGCATGTAACGAAGGGTCAAAAAATAAGATATAGTCAGATATGATGAAAAGACCAGCGACATTTGTCACATCCACAAGGCTGGATAAGAAAGGAGGAAGGCTTTGTGTAGGACTAGTTACCTCACCTTGGAAAAACCCACAGATACAAAAACATTTCTGGGCACATACATTCTTCATTTATGATACTACGTTGTTAAAGTTGGGCGTCTCAGAAAGCTCTAAGGCCAGCTACTCTTCCAACATAGAGGAAAAGCCAAAAACGGAAATGTAAGGCATGTTAGGACCATCTCCACAACAGTGAGATCTCACAAGAAGCAGTGGAGTCGAGAAGCTACAAAATTGACCTGTTGGAATTTGGGAAGCCAGATGGCCAGATGCTTTAAGAGTCTTCAGATAAGACTGACCATAGGAGAGATGCTGATATACTTTTGACATGAGAAAGATGTTCTACACTCTACACACCCAGCGAGCAGCGCTGTCAGCCCAGACAGCACTCATCAGAATGAAATCCAGAGTTCAAGAATTAACACTCCACCAGATTTGTGGATTGGCAGCTCTGATGCTTGAGATCTATCCCAGCGATCTGAAGGTTGCCGGTTTGAATCCTGTGAATGCCACAAGTGATCCTACTCCGTTGGACCCTTGAGCAAGGCCCTTAACCTACAATTGCTTCGTCCTGGGTATGACATTAATCCATATCTAGCCCTACAAAGAGGTCCTCCAACTTACAGGGAATTTTGGGGGTTGGTGGCAGGATTGGCACTCCAGCCACTGGAGAAAACTCACACTGTATGGTGTGGTGCTGAGGTATCACCCACTGCATGACTGCACTCAGGTTCTCATCCCTGAGGTGGTTTGTCGTACGGTGGGTGTGGCAGTGTGTGCTCCTTACCGCTCTCTCCTGAACCAAGGAGAAGAAAAAGTAGGAATATCACCCAGTGTTATGTACCAACAGATGACTGTGATGAGGATACCAAGGAGCTTCCTGATGGGAGACGCCCATGCAAAGACTGGGAATGATAACACCAGGAATGAAGAAATAATGTGGAAACATTATTTTAGTGTGAGTTCTCACTTGGCAAGGATTTGCAGAACTGTGTAACTCGAATAGGCTAGTCATTGTTGCCGGTGTCTTCCACCTTATACAACATCCATTTTCCAAACTGCTGTTTCTACTGGGTTGTGGGTGGTCTGGAACCCAATCTGGGAGGCAATGGGTACGAGGCAGGGAACAACCCAGGATGGGGGGCCAGCCCATCGCAGGGCACATTCACATACCAGTCACTCACACATGCACACCTACGGGCAATTTAGCAACTCCAATTAGCCCCAGCATGTTTTTGGACTGTGGGGGGAAA
>JAODJX010000040.1:7159960-7181507 GCA_026776945.1 Isichthys henryi | reverse complement strand
TGACAACCTTAACCCCCACCCTGCCCTAACCATAACCATAAGTAACCAAGCAAAATACAAGACTTTTTGCATTTTTATTTTTTTCATAGCAGTCACTGATTTTTATAAAATAGAGTTTTCCGTTATGGGGACCAGGAAACCGGTCCCCATAACGGAAAAAAAAACGTATATTTATCACGTTATGGGGACATTGTGTCCCCAAAAGGATAGGTATTCCCGCTCACACACACACACACACACACACAGAAACACACACATACACACACGTACACACACACAGATTAAGTATCTATGTCTTTGTAGGGACTCACCATTCATTTATTCATTTCTATGGGCTTAACACTAATCCCAAGAATGACAATCTTAACCCCTACCCAACCCTAACCGTAACCATAAGTAACCAAACAAAATACAAAACGTTTGGCATTTTTAGTTTTTGCGATTGCATTTATTTTAATAAAATTCAGTTTCCCCTTGTGAGGACAAAAACGTCTCAACAAGGCCAAAATAACACATTGTGGGGACATATGGTCACATTTGGTATATATATATATATGACCAACCACACACACACACACACACACATGCCATGGTCAATGAGATGCCCAATCGCCTGGCTGGGTGTTTCTGGACTGCAGTTAGGAAGCTCATGCTTACAGAGGGAGAACATGCAAACTCCACATACAGATTCCAGTAGCAATACAACAGGCATCTGGTAGAGCTTTGGTAACACAACTAATGGCGCTAAATAATTAAATGCATAGAAATAAGAAACATTCGCCATCTCGGGGAGGGGGGTGGGGGGGGCCCTGGCATCAGGAAAACGATGACATGAACATGGCAATGTCTGTTCATAGTCTCCTTTATCCAGATCCCCCCCCCACCCCGCCCCCCCATTGTTCCCCATCTCCATCTGTTTTCAATTTTCTCACTGTGTTTGTCAAATGGCACAGAAATTCCGTATCGCCCCTCCCATTCCCCAATCCTTCCCCCGTCTTTGTTGGCGGGGAGCCGCGTGTATGGCATTGAGTTTCCCCCCACTGTCCTGGCCCTTGGGAAGTTTGGGGGTGGGGTTGAGTGGAATCTGATCCATAATACTATGCAGCAAATGTGCCTGGCTTTGGCTGAGACACCAAGCCAAATTTTAATATTCTACTGGCGGTTTTCCTGGCAACAAGTCCTTCTCATAGCCTGCTTCTTTTCTGAACAGAGCGCACTTCAGCTCCTAGCTGCACACTGACTGCCATGCATGACAAGAGAGAAACTGTAACAAATTCCTGCCATGACTTCACACGTCATCATTCACATACATTATCGCTCTGTCAGTTTTAAATGACACTCTAACCTTCCGATTCCTGGCTTTGAAAAATATTTGTATTTCTTAATCGTGTTTCAGTGGATATCATCACATCTTATGTTTGAGTGTTTTTTTGTTCTATATTTAGACTTACGGACCTTTAGGTTCAAAAACCTACAGTCCCTATTCTGCTTTTGGAATTCCAAACCAGATGGTTAAATGTTTTCAGAGAAGTCAGTGACTTTTAAAACAAGGTTTATTTGACTATGGATTTTTCATAGTCAAATAAACCTTGTTTTAAAAGTCACTGTCTTCTTGGGAAACATAAGGTCTGCGCATCAAGCATGACTTGCACTGTAAAACAAACACTTCTAGGGGCCATAGTTTTAGGAGCTACGTGGTGCCACATGCTAAGTAATATGGTGGTTGAACTTCATGCTCAGCAATGGATGGTCCTATAATTATTTGTGTGAACATTTATTCTAAGGTTTACTGTTCTTCGTTCCTGAGACTGGGAATTAAATGCTGAATTATCCTGTTGGTTTTAGAGCTGGCATCATGGAAGCGCAAACGAGAATCAAGACGGCAACTACAAGCATATGAGAGTTTGGCGATTTTCTCCAACAGAAGTTGTTACTTCTGGACTTACCTAGCAGAAAGGCCGGCATTCATAGGAGCTTTGCTTCTGGCTAAGCAAACACCTGTGTCTGACTGACTTCTGGATGAATATTGGGTAATCTTGATGAGCTCACTGCCTACTATGCATTTAGGGCCATCCCACGCAGGCTTCCTGATGACCGATACTATGCGTCAGTCATTGTGTGGGACAATCCCATGGAGTATGTGAGGCTGGACACCGAGAGTTAAGGCTGGACCTTAACTCTACATCACACCTGCTCTCTTATAATGCCAATTAGCCCTAGGAGATGTACGAGGAACACTGCACTTACAACCCTGGCAGAATAGATGGGAAGATGAGCTGATGGCAGCGCATCCTGTCTTGGCTCAAAAACAGGGAAACTTTTGAACGTGCGCCCAGATCCACGGGGGGGAATTTCCAGTGTTAATTGCAGCCTTCACAGATTCCTTTCATGGAGGGGGACAATGGAGCAATTACACAAACACATGGATTATGGGCAACGAAAGACAGAAGACGTGGTTGCGTGTACTGGCGGGAGACTGGCGGGAGACTTTTATTACCTGGTCTGGCAAGAATTGTAGCTGCACATTCAGTCGGCAATATTCACATCTCAGCACCAGAGAGAACCGCGAATCCAGCCTCGATGCCCTGAGAATTCCAACTGGCAGCGAAGCAGAGAACCACAACCCTCATGTTCAGATGGGGACCCTTTACCTGAATGACTGTGGTAGACTTTGATTTGGCTGTGCTGCCTGAAACCTCTGAGACATCGGGACCCAAACACCCCCATCAAAAACACTTACCACAGAGGAGCAGAAGTGACAGAATATTATAGCCCTTTTTCCCCACCGTCATAACCTTAAAAGTCAGTAGGTTTTAAAACAGTTGGCAAAGGTTTATAATGACAACCGCAGAGGCAAAGCATTTACTTAATGAGACAATATTTCTTTTTAATAGCTACTTTTTTCCCCATTTAATAACCACACATACTGCACCATTCCATTCAGGATGTACAGGTACCTCAGCCTTATGATAATTGTACATAGTGCTCATCTGCATACTAAATTAAATTCAAATAGTATGTCCTCTTTTGTCATCAAACATATATTTTCATATTCAGTACTGCGCAAAAGTCTTAGGCCAAGAAATCGACGTTTAACTGATCATAATATTGCTATAAAACCCCTGCAACGATATTATGCGTGTCAAAGTGTGTCAGCTTAGCCATTTCAAACCATCTCCTAAAGTCACCCCAGTGTTAGCAGAAACCATGCGATACATCAATCTAAAATGGGGAGAGGGGCACTCAGAACCTCAAAAGACAGGCGCTCCGGCAAGCTGAGGTCTTTCACTAATGAAGTGTATTTAAGTAAGCTGGTGGTGAAATTTAACGAAGACATGGAATGGCTGGGGTGCCCCCTGAGGAGAGGTTTGGGACAAGATAACTAACTTTTTGGAGAACGGAAGAAATTGTTGTTAGGTTTTTATTGTATTACAGATAATTTATACATACCTTAATGTTAAATTATGTTTTTTCGTTACTCTGTTTTGTGTCAATATCTCGTCAATTCCCTTGTCAAATATACACTAAGTGACTACGAGAATAAAAAATCTCAATGTAAATAAAGCTTCTGAAAGCTTATGCCAAGAAAACCACTAGGCATATGTAACATAAAATGCTGCTTTTACACATTTCTCCATCCAAAGCAACTGTTCCTCTGTTCACCTTTAAATACTTATTGGTACACAGTGACACTGAATTTATTATCGTAGAAACATCACGTAACGCATCAAACCTCAATGCCTAAGATTGCACTGAGACATGTATTGGGGGCGGGGGCCGGTGGTAGTTATTCGGGGGCATTAGTCACTTGACCCGTACCTTTTGACCTGTTCCATAAACGCGTCTGCTGAATTTCCTGACTTCTGAGCTTTCACCCTGTTGTAGCCCTTTCAAAGAACCGGACGTACCTTTTGTTTTCACCAAAATGCCTCTCCTTTATTCTGGCTCCTCTCAACCTTTTTCTTAAAACTGTCTCTTCTCCCGCTTCAAAATAAAAGCACTCGTCTTATCTCTCATCCTGCCCTGAGTACGTCCCGGAACACCTCTAACACCAGTCTAATAATGTTAAGATCAATGCTTTACATTCGCTTTGCACTGGTATTGCTATATAGTGCATGCATTTCAAAGGCCATTAAATTAAATGCTCCTTAAAGAGTTAATGGTAGCAGTTTTCTATAACGCGTAGTTTAAAAACAGTATTTTTAAAAACTAGCATATTTTTAATAAAATTATTACATGGAATACCAATTCATTATTGTCTGCCATTAAATATAATCTGTATCATTTCCCTGTACAAGATTATCGCTTAATATTAACTAATGGCACCTTCTCCCTCCTAAGACCTCTTTCTTGCCAATTCCATATCAGATAATTATTACTGGGAACTATCATTATTATTGGCTCATAAAATGTTAAAATATTAATAGTTATATAATAAGTTATAGTTCTGTAATAACGAACGGGCTTTCTATAAGTGGTTCTTCTTTTTTTTATCAGTTTCTCGGTCCCAAAATTAACAAAATTTCCTATACAAAAGATATGTAAAATCACGCACAAAAGCTGTTACCTGTAATAACAGGAAATGCACTAGTGATGGCAAACTCAGAATAGACGCCTCTACTCATTGTTATTCTTCAACGAACCGGAAAGGTGGTCAAAATAACAAAAACGATTTTCTAGGATCCATCTGCGCCAATATTCCCAGTAATGCAATTTTCAGATACTCAATTTACAAGTTAAAAAGCAACAAAAACGTGCCAATATGTTTCTGCGGCATGATCGCAAATCAATCCTGACAAATGGTTAAAGCCAGTAACAAAGAATGAGCCTTTAGTTGGTTTTGTCTCGAAACGAGCTCTCTGACTGACTGCAGTGTAAATTTTCACTTTTTAAAAAAGTATCCTTATGTCAATATGAAATTTCTTCATGTTTTTATAATCAGGGGACAGTTTCACTTGACATATAGTTTCCTGAAAGTATAACACTGGTCTTAAGTTAATGTTTCTGTAGACCGACTCTCAGAGTCTGACATTGCATATCATCACCACCAGAATTTATTTTTAAATTTTAATTTACATTTATTTTTCTTGGTCACTTCCCTTGTGAAGGTTTCTGCACTTAATGCACGGAATATTCATCAGAGGACAACACAGTTAAGATTCTTTGAAAGGCTCCCTGACAAAAGCAACCAACAACAAACACAGACATAACAATAAACATGGCTTCCGCCGCTCAGACGGGAGGGATAGTTAAGATTCACCTTGCGTCTGTTTAATCTGAGGTCAAACAGAGTAATAATGCCGCTGCGTTAACAGAGATGCAAATGAACTTAAGATGTTTGTAATTTTCTTTTGTTTTTTTTTTCTGTAGAGTTCAGTTCAATTAAACATGTCAGTAATGACTGTAAAATGAGCACTACCTACTCATTACTGTGGAGTCTTCAGAGGCCAAACCACAATTAACTACAATGACTAGACAGGCACATTAAATATATCCAAGCCTATAGCAAAAGTAGCAAAAAATAATGTGAGTATGTAAACTTTATGGCAGTATAATCTTGACAATCACAATAAACTTAACAGTGTTGACAAACTAAGATCAGTACTGTTAAAGTACGATACAAAACACAAAAGATCCACACATTGTGTAAAGGAAAAGAATAACTGCTTAGAAACATAATCCATGATGCAAGCATTGTCTCTTCTACCTATTTGAACAGACACTTTATCTAAAGTAGGCATCGCATTCTTGTGCCAAAAATCCCATTGTCTTACGTTGCTTTTCGACTGCGATAATGCAGTCTAACAATGCCACCACTGCTGATTAATGGCCACTTTGTGCTAAGTCATCCCTGTAAAATAGGACTGCCATGTTTGCCATTTGGGGTAGGCTTTTACAGAGGTCAATGTGTTTTTTTTTTTTAAAAAAGGAATTTCGGTGCCAACCTGTCTAGTGGTTTGTCTAAGGCCACTGAATGTTCCCAATAGATATCACAATGACTGCAAGATGGGGAGATTCAACAGTCTGTTAAAAAATAAAAACCAACACTGCCCACAGCCCATATGTCTACATGCCGTCTGTTTCATCTTTCATTTATATCTGCTGCAGAATTAAGAAATACTCAAACATCCTTTGAAGAAAAATGGCAAGCATGCTTGCAAAACTTGATTATTTTTCATTTTGTAGACTCGGTGGGAAAATTTTGGAAAAGGGCACTTTCAGCTCTCGGCATCATTGATATGGAAAAAACTAACACTATCAAGTTAAGAAAATGGAATGGTACTGTCACATTGACACTGAAATTTGCTGCTGAACAGCTTGACTCAGCCTGATGCCATTTACCTGTTCCTAACCCCCGTGCAGAACTTCACAAACCTTGTGCTGCAGTATTGCTAATGGCAAGACTCCTTACAAACAGAAATGATTATAAGCATATTATCAGCTAATACCCACATCTCTGTTTATCAGTATTACTGCAGGGTTATGGCTGCTATCCTGGTTCAACTGCAACATACGTATATTTCTGTGTCTATTTCACTGTACTTTGTCAAACATTGTTTTATTATTTTATTTTGATCTCTGATGTCAGTAGCGGGATGCCGGGTTGCCAATGAAATGACCTGATCCAACTTCAGCAAGCAGCAGGGAACCAGAGGGGAACCAAGCATTGTCTCTTCCTGGGGTGAACCAATGGATCTAGTACAAAGGTTCCTGGGCCGGACCTCTCTGCTGGGTCAGGTGGATGCAATTCAGTGCCGCAGGGCTGGACAGTAAAGGCAGTAAAAGGTGGTGGCAGCAGATTCTGACGTTGAAAGACTGACCCACCCCATGAAGCTCTTGTCTTAAATAGGAGACAGTAGGGGGGCTTTGAGGAGCGCAACAGCCTCCACCCCACGGCCCTGAGGATGGTGGACGCCAGAATGGAGTTGGAACTTTGTGGAAACTGCATTAAGCTTCTATTTGTTTTGGCTGCAGTCAGGACACAGAACTGCTCATGCACTGGTAAGATGCCTGCACCAACTGAAAGAGTCCAGGCGGCCAGTCCTGAGCGCCAGTGCAGCTGTACCGGGTAGGGGTGCTGATGGGAGGGGGGGTTAGTGGACATCCTAGGTCACCCTGCACCGGTTGTGGATGGCGAAGCTCCATTGGTGAAAGGTACATCAAGGACTGTGACACAGCGGCTACAGCGATAGCACTGGCCCTACCTCTCTGGTGGGTCTGGAGGAGGCAATGTGATGCCGGAGGTCTGCATAGTCTAGACTAATCATTCAGCTCCCAGAATGCCTTGTGCCACACTGCTAGTATGTATTAATTGCATTATTTAATGTGTTTTCATACATATATGTTGTAAATAGTGTCATACTGAGGTAGTATTTTTACTTAAAAAAGGAGAAATGTTTGAGAAGCATTCATTGTGTATATTTCTTTTTATTCTTAAATATTTCCTTAAATACAACTAATTTATAAATGGTAATTTTTATAATAAAAGTACTGTCAACTATGAATATTTTCATCTAGGTCGTCAAGGTGCACTTCAACAGTCTGGCTCATTGGGCCCCGATTATTTAATAATCAGAATAGGCACATGGTTACTTATATAATTAGGAACTAATTAAACAGTATCTGTACAAAATAATCAGGCTGTCTCATTTTTCTACAGGACAGCTATTCCAAAAATGCCAAGATACATTAGACAACACGGTTTAATGACATGCTGCAGATACATGCCACTCTGATCTGCTTTTAATTATTTCAGAGCTCTGCCCTGTATATGTCAATATACTTTATATGTACTAGAACTATGCTTGTTAAACTACTAATTAAGCTATTAAAAATGAAGAATCTGAATCTAACAAATCAAAAAAGTGTTTTATCTTTCCGCGGCAACCATCCTTTACCAGTTGATTAATGCAGCCTCCTGTCTAACTTCTGCAAGAAGAAGGTGCTTCCTTCAAGTCCAGCCCCTAGACTGAACATTTTAGAGGAAGTACCACAAGCGGAAGAATGTCAGAACAGTCATACTAAAGGGGTCAAGTCTCTTGCCCGAGTCCTGGCGAATTATAATGCTGTTTAATGTTGGGGAAGGTGGAGTAAATAAAACAAGTCAACGTAGAGCAAAAAACATAGGCAGCCAAAAAGAAAATTGCTTGCTCTCAGATATATTAAAAATTAAACCAACATTGTGTTTCTTTCCTTCATTGCCTTGTGTATATTTTTTCTGCAGAATCAATATTTCATTGTGTTTGACAACAGTCCAGATCGATGGCACAAAACCTATATTGCTTAGTCAAGAAAGCTTGCACAATGATTGGTCGTACAATTCATAATAAACCATGTTCAGGCCCTTTAAGAAACGCAATTTCAGAAATGCAATCAAATGCAATCAAAACTGAGGTGCAGAAATTAAAGTAAAATATTCTGATATATTCAAAAGTTATGCAAATATTTCAGACATTCCTTGGTGTCTATAAACGGATGTCGAGCTTGTAATATAATGTACAAAAAGTACCTTGTATTCAGTTATGTTTATAATGATTTATTTTTGCTAGTTAACCGTTAGATCCTAGTGTTAATGAAAATATGTGACGACTACAGAAACATACATATTACTTTCTCCACCTTTATTTACAAAAACGATATACAGTCTTTTTAGACTTACAACACAATTGTATTATACTTTACAGTACAGAACAGAATAACCCCTGTAGTGCCAAGAACGTACTGGAAATAGAAAATTATAATAATAAAAAAAAGAGAATGAATGAATGAATGAATGAATGAATGAATGTGAGAGTGCCACAGAAAAAAAATTTAGGATGCATTGGAAAGAACACAACACAGTTTTAAATTTAAATATCAATGCCATTAGCTTTTAAAACACTGTTAAAACACTTTCTCCCTCCATTGTAGTAGGAGTCCATGTATAACATTGGCAGTAATATTGATACACTGCAGAAAAGCTAAGAACCGCTGCCCTGAAACCACTGCAATTCAATTTACATATCTAACATCCCACCAAACCAACGTCATTACTCTCACGCTACTCTCACGCTACTCGCACACTATATCTTTTGTTTGAGCAGAAACTCAGAGATCTTGTAATTTACATGGAAAAGCACTGAAATGTCACTGTCTGTAGGACAACACATCCGTAACCCTGTTCAAATCTCTGCTAACATAATGTATAAAATATGTACAAAAACACACACTTTTGTGCGTGTACAGATACACAGAAGCACAAAATAAAATCCGGGTGTTTTATTGGTGCCCATCTCAATACTACAAAACATTCTTAATAGAAAACAGAACACATAAATGCTATCATTTTTTCAAGACTTTTAGATATAAAACATATGTGAATTTGAACATCTGATGACCTTAAGCAACTAGAATTCACTTTATGAAAGACTGTCATTTTAAGTTCCTCTATCACCAATAATCTTATGTATAACATTTTATATTCATTCAAAGACTTATAGAATAACCTCTTTCTTCAGAAACTCTTCACTAAATATCAGTATTCTGTCTATAAAAACACACACATTTATTTACTGTATAACCAGCAGAATTGTGTAATCAATCATGCAATCAGTCTCTTTGATTTTATGCCATTTGAATATTATTTACGGGAATGTTCTCATTGTAAATTTGTAGAACAAAGTGTTTTAATTAGCACACTTTGCTGTTTAATAAGCAAGGGGTCTACTTATTACAGATTAGGTAACACCACTGCAGAAATCAGTTCTAAAACCCTTAAAAAATACACAACAAATGAACTGTTTACGTGATTCTTATCAATCGAACATTTCACGGTGACTTGGTGGGATTGCATCACGATCTCTCACCTTCAGGGTCTGCAGTTTCAAATCTGGTAACCAGCTCTTTGTATGCGCAAAGCATGCAAGTTCTCCCGACGCTCCTCTCACGAGCCATGAAGTTGCAGGTAAATCGGTAGCTCTACATCGTATGAATGCATCCTCTGTATGAATGACTGTGTCTGTGCGTGGCCTGCAGTGGGCTGGCTTCTCGACTGGGATGTATGTGATCTTGCCATTCAATCAGCAAAAATGTTTGTGGCCAGAAGGAATGGAAAAATGAGGGAGAAATAAAAATACTTTGATTCCAGGCCTCTGCAATCCTGGATAAGTACACATTTGGGAAATAAAAGATCCATAGTGGAAATTCATATATTCATTTAAAAATTAATAATTTTCCCTACCATTGACTCATGAGAAACATACATTCTAATAAAAGCATTAAACACTGTAACTCTTCTCTCTATGTTGGTTCTATACATTTCAAACATCCTATAAGAAAAATGCCATAAATTCAATTTGTGTTCTTTATCACCTTGTGTACAACCTTTTGCTTTGTTTTTATATTTCAAAATAATGGCAAAAAAGTGTCAGCTATCTTAGTGAAAATGTGATCAGACCAATTACACGCGACTCAAGCCACAGGGAACAAACGTAACCAATTTGACATTTAATGTATTGACCTAAAAACGCGCCATTGATGAGTCAAGGAAAACCAAACGCTAGCTTACAGTTTACATGCTTCTCTCCATTAGCCTATTTTGGGTAAATGTCCTTTCTGCAGGATTAAATTTAGTATCGTGTCACAAGTGACACGGGCAAATTGCAAGATTTACAGAAAAATATAGGGTGCTCTCAGGTGGACTGGATTGAGCGTAAAATTAGCTGTAAGTAGCGGCAGCTTATAGTCAGTCAATATGTATTATGGGGAAAAGTGTGTTTTCTCGTTACAGCTTTGGAAAATCAGGTCTTTCTCTGGAGTGAAGGCAGCAGCTGTAATGAAATGTTGGTTACAGTAAACGAGTATGTCCTTGGGGTCTGTATTGTAATCTGGAACTGATCTGTCTTACTTTCGCTTGATCGCTCTCTCCAACCCATGTCTTTATGGGAAAGCTGATTGTTGAGGTATTATAGCTGTATCACGTAACACCAAGCTTTCAGATCTATATGGGAACAAATATTCCAAGAATGTCACTTTTTCCTTTGTTCTATAAAAGTAACCTTTGTTACTACTGCACTTTCTGCTCAGGATGTTTTACATAATCAGACTTTGGTTCGAATTTAAGTCGATTAAACATTTAAGCCACAGCAAAACCTGTATGTCAAAAAATGAACAACCACATAAACATATCGTCATTTTGTTTTATCTAGCTTTACATTTAAGGTGCACCAAAATGTATATAAAGAGTACAAATAAAATAAAAAAAACGCTAAAACAGAAATATGACCTTTTCCATCATTCACATTATTAGTATTTTAAAAATAATAAATTGAAATTTTTAGAAATTAATCTACAATGGAAAGCAACAGAGTAGTATCTTGCTGAAATGGAAATTTTACAGCATTGGTGTAAGTTTGTGTCAACAAGTAAAAATCTAAAGAATATGAATCAGTACAAGTATATATACTGCTTACTTTTATTTGCTGTCTTAATGTTACAGTGGAATTCACAAAGCTAGCTAAGATCACTGTACCAAAATTAAATTTTAATAACTAATTTAGTTTTAGAGTTAAATGCATTTTTTTTTATCTGAACTATAAAGTAAAACATTATAAAATATTTCTCCTTAGCCATTTTTCATGGCACACACAATCATTCTACTCACAAACACCAAATGACTTCCGTAACATTTGTGTGACAAAAAAAAAAGACAAAAAGAATTTCTCAAACAGAACAAAAACAAAAGTTCTACTTTTTCTTGTTTTACTTGACACGTGTCCACTAATGTTAATGTGGACGAATAAGCACAAAAACGTATGCTTAACGATACAGTATTCAGATAAGAATGACCGTGAAATGAACGTCGCAAACTGAGTATCAAAAATAAAGTTAAATATCTCACATCATCCTCGACTGTGTCTATATCCACTGGCTGTATCTGCTGAATACTTAATGGTCACATGAAAATTTGCACACCATTTAGCCTGAAATTTACACAAAATGTGCAATATCGGGCTCGCTTGCAGTCAGGGTGGGACTCTAATGCTGTTGCTGCTGCCTGATGAATTCTCCCTTTCGCTTTTCTCATCTGTAGAGGACTAGGTAAATCCCCTGTATGTTGTCCTGAATGATTTTATATAGAAACGACTTGTCAGAACTCCAGCAGAAAAAAAGCATCTATGTCGAATAATAAAAAATTTATAATAAACGACGACGGAATATTCTAGAACAACATTCCAAACCACTGCCTCTCTCAGATATCATATTAAAATGTAGCTTCTGTCGTAGTTTTCATCATGTAAACCGTTTGTGGATAGCACCGTCCAATATGTCGTTCAGTATTTGGAGACAAAAAAAGGTGCGAACAGAACTGCATACAGCTGCAGAGGCCTGAGAGTCAGAACTGGTGAAGGGAAAAAAAAAACTGCTGGTCAATGGTGATGCCAAAAAATGAAACATGAGTATTTATTGTTATATGATGTGAAACCTCCCATTTTCCATAACTGCTCATCTGGGTCGAGAAAGGCCAGGATACTATTCAATAATAATAATAGTAATAGTAATAATAATGTATGATTAGAAAATAATAAAATAATAAAAATGTTCCCTCATCTTGCTTGACCCTGCATCCCTACAGTGATCAATGCAGAGTCGATTTGATTAAAAGTAAACTGATTTCTCCCCTATATGGCTTATCTGAGCACTTTTAAAAATGCTGATTATGAATCTTTGGAAATAAACCACTCTTTTCCTTTTGTATTATTTTTTTTACAGAAGCTACAATACATTCACTGTACAGGAAGGCAAAGAACAAACCAAAACAAAAAAAAGGATTCCAAGTCTGCATCTGTAACGCCCAGCTCGTACAATCCTCGTGTGTGCCATGCCCCCCTTATTACCCACGTGTGCCTCCCTGATCGTCTCCAGCTGTGTCCGATTATTTTGATCAGTCTTGTCTATTGAAGTCCAAGTCATGCTTGTATCCCTTGTCTGTCATTGATGTTCGTCGATGTCCTGTGCATTCCAGCGCCCTAATAAACCCCGTTTACCCCCGTATTCCTGCCTGCCTGCTTCCTGCTTGCTCGCCTGCCCAAACGATCGCCCGCTTTACCGGCCCGATCGTGACAGCATCATGCTGGCGTCTGCTCTGATCCAGTCAAAGGGTTCGAGGAGCGTAAGTAACGATATTCCCATTGGGCTGCGTGAGACACAGCCTCGTTTAAACTACCCCTCCGGCCATAACCTCTGTCATAAAATTCATATTTCCACTCTCACTGTCATGACCGCTCGTCCGCTCCTCGTGTGTGCCATGCCCCCCTGGTTGCCCATGTGTGATTCCCCGATTGTACCCAGCTGTGTCTTGTTCTTGTGATTGATCCTGTTGTATTTCGGTCCTGGTCTTGCCTGTTTCCCTTGTCCGTCATTGTGATATGGTGAATTTAGTAGATGTCCGTGGTCCTGTCCTGTCCGTCCTGCTAATAAACCCAGTTAATCCCGTATTTCTGCCTGCCCGCTGCCTACTTGCTCGCCTGCCCGCACGATCGCCCCTTGTGTCAGCCACGATCGTGACACTCACAAAAATTCAAATATGTACAAAAATAACACATAATATGTGCAATAATAAAAAGGAGAATGTACATCCAGTGTAGGACTTTCACAATGTATACCGAGCAATCCTTGTTTTTTTTCTTCTTTTCAACTAAAACATAATTGACACAAATGTTTTTTCTTAAAGAACTGCATGTAGAATAGTTGTATGCATCACACAGAAATTCTTGAGTCCAAAAAACGTAAACCGGCATCAGCCTATTTGTAGATATTTTTTTTTTGGAATATTCTCTTTAATCTTAAGAATTAAAATTTCACGGTGATTTGCTTTCCAGTTGAAGTTGCATTCAGTATGTAAATTGTTTATTTTTTATGGGGGTTTGGATTGTAGGCTGAAGGAATGGGCATGTAGAGGGAATATGGGAGTGGAGGACTACAGGATGAGGTGATGATCAGTTGCAGGAGGAGGGAAGGAGGTCTGGTGCCACATGCCTCTAAACATACCATTCTTTCTTCGAAATTACAGAGCCATCGTTTTGGGAAACCATGTCATCGGTAATCTCGACTTCATGGTCATATGGATAAGCTAGACTCCGCTCTTCATACTCGTGACTCTCGCTTTCGTCTACTGTGAAATACGGCCTCTTCAGGTCGTCGTCGTCGAAAACCCGGTCGCTTCTTTCGTAGAGCCCTGGGCCCCCCATCTGACTTGGCTTCTTCTCATCGTCCGAGTCTTCACCGTACGGCAGGTTCTTGGGGAGGGCTGGATGAGCGGACAGTCCGCCTGGCTTGCTGTACCCATTACCATAAACATGCTTCTTGGTACTGTAGTCTCCCTTAAAGGTGCGTTGGCGTCGCCGGAAAATGACGAAGAGGATTATCAAGGCCATCAGGAGGATGACGACCCCTCCGACTGCACCGCCAATGATGAGCACCGAATTGTGCCGCTCCCCCAAGACCCGGTCATTTGGGATGTAAGGGAGTTCTGGGTAGGAAAAGACACATGGAAAGGGGAAAGTGTATCAGTACTCTGGTGCAAGGGGAGGTGGTTTTGGGGGGGGGGGGGTGCAGGTGGAAGGATTGTGCAGCAAGGGTTAAAGGGAGGGAAAAGCAACATAAAAAGCCAATCTCTAACCCCCCAGCAAGTAGGGTCATCATTCATGCAGATCGAAAAACAACTGAAGTTCAATGTCACATCTTCCAAAAGACATACTTTCACATGCAGCACATATAATTTGATCATACAGTTCTCTTTTCTTAGGACTAAATACTGAGAAAGTGTAGCACTTTTACTAAAAAGCAACAAGAAAAACATTTCTCAAATGCTAAAATTATGACAATTACAATTTACCACTATCCATTTTACCACATGGCAATTCTTTCCAGCATTCTTGAACTCTTAGTGAAGCAAAGTATTTAGCGTATTGCACATTCCTCTGTCACACACACACAGAAACACAAACTTTAAAATGGGAACAATCTGTGGCACAGACAAGAGAAATCAACAATGAACCAAGAGACGCCAACCAGAAAATGTGACCTCTAACATACAACACATACACAAAATTAAAGCATATTCATTGTCATCGCCAGTCTTTTCCTGGTTTAATAACCTTAAGCATAAGAGTACTGAAAATGGACGAAC
Organism: Isichthys henryi; assembly: GCA_026776945.1. NCBI lineage: Eukaryota > Metazoa > Chordata > Actinopteri > Osteoglossiformes > Mormyridae > Isichthys > Isichthys henryi. Next base: position 7,166,338 of record JAODJX010000040.1, on the reverse strand, counting down.
TATTCAAGGGTTTCACAGTTTCAGGTTTTCAAAAGTGAAAAAAAAATGTCTAGAATTCTAGAACATTCTAACCATCAAACATCCCCTTGATTGATTCATGGTGTCCCTTAACTACAGTAACAAAAAAATCTTCGAAGAAATCTCTGAAAAAAGAATAACATCTCTAAACATTTCTAAATTCAAAGCTATATTTAATTATAAAAATAGTATTTATGTCATCTGCATGTGATATGCACACTTCTCATGAATGGGTCTTATGTTTTGAGTGACTATTTCACAGGTAACTTCATAGCCAAGGCCTAAAGACCTGGTCCATTGCATGGGTCACAATTTTAGAGGAGGCACATGTACATGACAGCTGAACTGCCTGCCACATTTTAATAAGCCCTTTACCTCATTTCCTCCAGCAATACAACCATCCAAATATGACCTCACTCTCCAAATAAAGTTATTCTAGCAAAACCGTACATGAAGCTGAGTGCAGAGAGAATTGCAAGAAACACATGAGAAAAACAGGCCGGAATTTTCCACATTGGACACAATGTGGATAACAGAACTCTTGTGTTTACAAGTCATTGCATTGTCCCCACATAACAGCATCTTCTCCTTTAATTAAAGGGACGGCACGCTAAGATTTTTTCCAATATTTAACCATGCAGCCCTGTCCAGTCACGCACATGGCATAAGCCGTTAGGATCTGGATGAAAGAACATGTACAGACATGCTTATTTGCCTTTAAATTACAATTGAAAGGATTCCATTCTTAGTTCTGTCACCAAAAAAAAAAAAAATTAACGATTTAATGTTTCCATATGAAGCCGCCAACTAGCATGCTTGTTTAATTTATGCCAAAATAAAGGATAAACAAGTGTAAGGAAACTGGTTGCTGTATTACTCTGAGGTTTTCTAGCAATTCTGTCATTTCAACATATATTACTGGCTTGAGTTTATTATTTTTTTCATAGAATAAAAGCACTTATGGTTCATCTTATTACATGTATCTCTCACACCTATGCTGGCGCATGTCAGAGAACACTTCATAGTACCAATTATTGGAGGACCGTGTAAGAGATATGTGAAGTGTGTGTGTGTGTGTGGTGGGGGGGGGGAGGGGGAGTGGCATTTTGGTGACCAGAGTTCACATGTTGATTAATTCCACTTGTCCCTCATTCTCAAAAATATACGGAATTAGCATGTCGTGTTTTGTTTTGGGTCGATTTTGACATAAAACCTCCAGGGATATTTCATCATACGCTTTCCTTACTTTACGATTACGGAGAAACATTTCCTCTCATCATCTATATTCGCTTAAAATGTAATTCTCAGTTTCCGTAATGGATCCTGTAATCTCGGAAGAAAATTGATGCGTTTTGAACACTGCTGCAGCCCGGGTGCCCAGTTCACCTTCAGCTTCTGCAATCTGAATAATGCAGAATGGAGAGTGTGTGCACTGGATAAGCTGGATTTTGTCATTATGAATGAAAGACTAAATATGTAATTGTCTTGTATGTGGTCTGAAGATCATTTATTTTGCTGTATAAGTCATAAATTTCCCAGTATGCAATTCTCCAATGGCATCAAGTCCCAAAAAACCAAAACTAAGAGAAAATAAGAATGATAGGGTGACTTCTGAAATGCTGGAGAGAAACCGAAGTGCAAAAAAAATACAAATTGATGCCTTAAAAGATCAGTTTTGAAATGAGGTACATGGATTACTGTTCAACACGGGGAGAAACGAAGTGATTTTGCTCAGTAGAACAAAAACTGTCTGCTTGTCTGTCCATCTATCCATCTAATTTTATTTTATTGTGCAGTAAATGAATATCATCTCGGATGGCACCTACTCCCTCTCAAGGCCAAACTTGAATATCTGCCCTCCCTACATTTAGTGGTATAAAGCTGTTGTTCAGAATGAGACTGGACAGCCAGCCAAAGAGGAAAATCTGTAAATCTCTAAAGCTGCAAGTACACTTCCAGTTTGCATTATGCCAACAACGTCACACCACAGAAGTACCGTCACGCGATTGGTTAATTCCATTCAATTAACCTCCAGGATCATCTGCTAGCTAATTCCTCTGGGCAGAGCTCAGCAGATAGGCTATTGCCCAACGTAGGGGAGTCAGCTTCTGTTGCTACATGTCACACACACTGAGAAAAGACCTTGGCGGATGTAGACATACATTTCACTCAGTGGTGTGCCAAAATGTAAAAGCCCTTGTTTGTCCAATATAAGAAACTCCAGTAACGGTGGTCATTCCAACATGCGGAATGGCTACGTCTTTGTAGTATAACCTACAAAGGTTTGAATTAAATATGATCACTATAAAAAAACACATTTTTTGAAGGAAAATATCCATTGGTTTGTGTGTGATGTGGTTTCCAAACAGAACTAGCAGATGCACCAGTTACTAAGCATTACTATCATTACCTGTAATCACATGGGGTCAGGAGTCTATTGCTTCTCTAATTGATGCACACAAAAAAGGAGAATTTCTAGTGATTTCGGAGCTTCGAAACTCACGTTCTTTCACTCGCCCCCTTTATTGATATCAGACATGAAGGCCACATGCAGATACAAAGGACCTGACTCAGCTCTATAGAAAACCCCTCCCAGCCTGCAATATTTGGCTGCTCTAGGAGACCCACATTTATAGAGAGTTTACATTATTCAGTACAATCCATATATTACTGCAGGGGATGTTAGCTCAAGGTCTTTAGATATAATGTATGCAGAAAACCAATTCATTACAGCAGTAATGTCAGCGCATTTTGACTTAAAATTCACTTAGCATTGCATTATGAAGGCCAGCAAAGGTTTTTAATTTTCATTCTGCATTCATCTGTTTTTGTGCATATACATACACACACACACACAGATATGCACAGTGCCATGCAAAAGTATTCAGAAAGTATTCAGAACTGAGAAAAAAAAATACTCAAAATGATTTCAAGCTATAAGTTTTAAACTACACGATATGAAAACGCCACTGGCAAAATGATTCCGATTGTTTCAATTGTGTCAAAGTTAGACGCACAAAATTTCCCTAACAAGCCCGGCATTTAGCTGACTGGTGTATGCCAGTGTGCAGTAATATGACTCACGATCAATGATCACAGATTTCAAGTTAAAAGCACCCATATCTGTGTGGTCTCAGTCAGGGAAGATCAAGGAAATTTCATATCAGAGATCTAGAAGACAGGTATGAAAAAAAACCCAGTCTCTGGGTCTCCCTATGACATCATCATCAAAAAAGGTGCAAAGCGTCATACAACACAAAACACTGCTTAGATCAGGCGCTCCCTCCAAACCCAGGAAAGATGGAAGAAATCGGGTAAGAAATCTGCAGGCCAACAGATACTTTCAAAGCGCTGCAAAATTCAGCGGCTGCAATGGAGGAGAATGTCCATCAGTCATTTCCAAAATATGGAACAGAAGAGATTGAACATATATTATTTCCAGAATATTGCATGAATATGGCCTGAATAGTAGGGAGGCAGAAAAAAGGAAAAAAAGACATATCAAAGCTTGCCTAGTGTTTACAACAAAGCATGTGAGTGATCCAGAAAAAAAAATGGAAAAGGGTTCTGTAGACACATGAAAGGAATAGTGAAGATGAATAGCTGTGTTTGGCACAGAGCCAGCACGGGCCATCACCCAGGAAACCACATCCCAGCCGTCCAGCTTGGCTATGACATCATCATGCTCTCTGGTTACTTTACAGCACTAAGGACTGGAATGTCTGGTGCCAATAACAAGGCCAAAGGTATCATGCAGTAGCTTCAGAAGAAGAATGTAAGAGTCCTAGAATGGTTCCGTAGAAGATCCGGTTTGAATCTTTGGCCACATGAAATCAGTGGTCCACAAGTGATCTCCAACCAACATGAACAAAAAAAAGTCAAAAACTCACGTTGGCTTAAAATTATTAATGTCGGTCAATCACATGGAAAGAATTAAAGAATTACTTTGTAATTCGGCATCTGCATGGTACAGCCGTTTCATGGAAGTGAAGCTGCCTTCCTTTTACCAGTAGCTCTCGCATACCTTCAGTGTCCAGCATGCACTTAGATTCTTAGCATGTAATCTGTACGACTTACACCTGAAAAGACAAGTGCAAATGACTCTGGGGATTCAAGTCACTTTGTGCTGTATTTCTAGAACCCAAGCAACTGAAAGCTGGCAGAGATAAACGAAAAGGCGGCAACCAAAGTGATAATAAAAAAAATAGACTTATTAGTAAAATAATTTGGTTCATGAATCTCAGTTATTAATACTGACTTTTATGAATTGAAAATAATTACCAGGCTAATCTGCCCTTTTCAGAAATTGGGACACAATGTCTCCTACCACAGTTGATAAGTGGGAAATTCTTTTATTTGGAATTCACAAGGACTTGCTGGCTTTAATTGTAGACCACAATATTATAACTGTGTTCTGTATTTGTTATTTATTAACATTAGACTAGCCCAATAATTTATATCATTAGGGTTTGAAACCTCAATTGCTAGTAACTATGGAGATAAAAGAGAGATCTACGTAAAGATCCCAGGATTTATCTCTTAACACATATACTGATTAATCTGGGCAAAATATGGAACCTGATTTAACTGCATCAGGTTATTTAATGCTTATTTAAATCAATAAATGTGAATGTTGCTGTCTCTCTGGGCCTGGGAGAAGCAGGACCCATGGCTCTCAACAAATGTTTAAACTCTGCAGCAGATAATTACTGATCAGCTGATTTACTTGTCACGTGTAAGTGAGTAGGTACTCTGCAGTATTTCACCATTTTCACACAAATCTCACATTTAATACCTGAGGTTATGTGTGATTCACGCAGGTAGAAATATAAATCAAAAAAATGTCAACTTAATGAACAAAAAAGTAACAAAAAGAATAAAAACTGACCGGAAATTGGTGGGCTTACCTGACCAGCCTACAAGCTGTGAGATTTGGAGATGAATGGAGACCAAATTAGTCATGTAATTGTTCTGCTTTTTTTTACTGACCATTTCTAACTTATAAACTAACCAAAAGGTGCAGGTAAAAACAAACAAACAAAAAATAATGACTTCCCCCACAAGAAAACCAAATACGTAATTCCCAAGAAAGTGTTGTATTTTTCATCACTATACTGAATTTCCCAGAAATGCAGACACAGGAAAAAAGAAGAGCCATGTGTAAGAGAACACAAGATATTCAGTCTGCCACACTCTGCCACACTGCCACTGAAATTATGAACTCATTCCTGCTGCTGATTGAGACCGTTCAGCACGAAGAACCATTAGCAATAGCAAACGTGACACACGTTGATTTCCAGAAGCTTCAGTACTACAAGAAAGGCTCATGGGCTGAATAATGAATGACAATAAATATTCACAAAACCTAGACACACGCACATGCACACACACACACACACACAGATTCGGTATCTGTATCTTTATGGGGACTCTCCATTAATTTCTATGGGCAAAACCCAAATCCTAACTATGACAATCTTTGTCCCCACCCAACCCTAACCTTAACCATAAGTAACCAAATAAAATACTTTTTTAGTTTTAGGTTTTTTGTTAGTTTGTTGATTTCTGCCATGTATTTTTATAAAATTTTATAAAAATATATTGTGTGGACCTGACAATGTCTCCACAAGCTAAAAAGTAAAAAGTTTTACGTCATTATGGGGACACATGGTCCCACAATGTGATAAATACGAACACATACACACACACACACACAAAATCAAGAGTCTGTTAATACACAGATAAAGTGTATTTATTGATATTAAATTTTTAAAAGTTAATATGAAATAAAAAACCAAAACAACACTAAACTACATGACTTTAAGGAGAAATCATTAATCATTAATGTACTGAAATAGTCTATCAGTAAAGAAAACCATAAGTTGTACAGAAATCCCCATGAAAGAGCCTTATTTTCTCATGCCTTTCATTTCCCATCTCACCCACTCCATGGTTTTGTCGTTATCTCAGCTACAGAAAGAGGCCAGGAAGATGAAAGGCAGCAACATGCAAGAACGAAAGATGGTAGCTGAATTGGGTCTGAGCCCGGAAGCATCCAAAGAGCAGAAACAGAAATCAACAAGCAGGCCAACGTGCGGCACGTTACCCAAAAGCAAGCACACGGGCACGCTCATTTAGGGTCGAATCAACAAGCAGGCCAACGTGCGGCACGTTACCCAAAAGCAAGCATGCGGGCGCGCTCATTTAGGGTCGAATCAACAAGCAGGCCAACCTGCGGCACGTTACCCAAAAGCAAGCAGGCGGACACGCTCATTTAGGGTCGAATCAACAAGCAGGCCAACGTGCGGCACGTTACCCAAAAGCAAGCACACGGGCACGCTCATTTAGGGTCGAATCAAC
>JAODJX010000040.1:7137020-7148208 GCA_026776945.1 Isichthys henryi | reverse complement strand
AGTGTCCCCGTCCCTGCACCGGGGCATTGGGATCCACACAGACCACAGGATGGACTAACCTGCTGGCCACAGTGTCCCCGTCACTGCACTGGGGCATTGGGATCCACACAGACCACAGGATGGGCTAACCTGCTGGCCACAGTCTCCTCGTCACTGCACTGGGGCATTGGGACCCACACAGACCACAGGATGGGCTAACCTGCTGGCCATAGTCTCCTCGTCACTGCACTGGGGCATTGGGACCCACACAGACCACAGGATGGGCTAACCTGCTGGCCACAGTCTCCTCGTCACTGCACTGGGGCATTGGGATCCACACAGACCACAGGATGGACTAACCTGTTGGGCACACCAACACCTCTTACACTGCTTAGCTTCAGGTGGATTACCTAGTCTGAACAGCAGGTGGTATGGCGGCTAACAACAAATTATAGACACTGAAATTTGAATAGAAATGAGTTGACAAAACTGCTCCATTATGAATACACACACACACATACATATCTTTGAATTCATATCTTTGTGGGGACCATCCATTAATTTCTATGGGGAAAATTCTAATGGTAACTATGAGAACCTTAACCTCTACCCAGCCCTAACCCTAACCATAAGTAACCAAACAAAATACAAGACTTTTGGCATTTTTAGTTTTCTGACTTAAGAAGTCACAGATTTTTCACAGAAGTCACAGAAGATTCCCTTGTCGGCATCCGAAAAATGGTCCGACAAAGTCAAAATAACAGGTTTTTATCACATGGCCGGGACATTTGGTCCCCACAATGTAATATATACATGCCCACACACACACCCCCATACACACATACAAATGGCAACCTCAGCCTCAAATAAGGACACTGCAGTTTCTATTATGCAACCCACACAGTGAAGTCATTGTTTAAACAAGTGACTGAATGACATCAGGCCAATACTAGACAGCTGCCTGCAGCCCATGAAAGCTGTTAGTAGGAAAACAGGTTTCTGTTTTGTTAATGATTGCAGGAGAAACGTCTGTTTGGACAGATCCTGACAGTTAGACTATTCCTCTTTCAGAGCAAAGACCGAACTGTATCACTACCTGATTGGTGCACTCTAGTAAAATGAAGATAAGCGTCACTTCATCGAGAAACAAGTATCATTCGAAACCGATTTTAGCTATTTTTTTGTTTGTTTGTTTGTCTGTTTTTGCTGCTTTGCCTCAGCAGGTAAATTTTCTTCATTTTATACCTGGGAAAAACGTCGGCGTCATAACAGTTATTTGATACATAATGTAACAAAGTAAGAACAACAAGAACTTCTAAGAATATAGGTCCTGGAATCATAGAGCTGTATCACGAAAGGCAGCATAGAGGAATGGTCTGTTTGTATGAACACGATTAGATACAGAGGGAGAAGTGGAGAAAGCACCTTCAGTATTTCCATGATACGATCTGCTTAATTAAAGGACTATGACACAAGAATAAAAGGATTAATGGAAGGGACTTAATGTATTTGTACATTTACAAAGCAAGATGGCAGAAGCATGAAAGGTATTAAGGAAGAAAATTTGAATAATAAGAGAAGTGCACTCAGTGAATACGCTTTAAAAATCTCCTCTGGGATAATGCACAGTGCAGAAACTCATAGACTGTTAAACACACAGCAGACAAAACACTTTGATCATTCAACATTTCAGTTATTGTAAGGGCCAAAATTACGTGCATTAATTCATGTTGTCATTCTTACAAAAAAAAATCTTTCACTGGATATTGGTATGCAACTAAAAACTTTGTGCAACTAGTGGACATTTTATGAGGTACACATATGTAGCAGTAGGAATGACTCCTAAACAGCTTCAAGTTCCGCAATTAAGGGGGCCTTTCTACACGCCCGTTGTACACACTGTGTATTCTTCCCCGACCGCTCACGTGCGGCAGGTGTTTTCAGCCACAGCACACCATAACCGCAACACCGGGCACCAACAATCACCTCGGTTTTAAAATCGCTTAGATCATGTGTCTAACGTTTAACTACGCGGTAACTGAAGCTCTTGATGCTGTCAGCATGTATTGCTGTGTGTGTAGGATCAGGCTCTGTTAGCGTTAAGAGAAGGTGTGCCTAAAAAGCGCCATTTTGTAATTCGAGACGTCTTGTAAGATTAATTGCGTGGGTACAATTTAGGTCAATATTATTATCATTATTATTATTAACAACAACGACAATAATAATTATAATAAGCAAAGGGATGGCCAGTGCATTCGGATTATCGTGAGTAATGACAGATGAAAGGTTTTGCTGGTCCGTGCTTTTTGGAAGCAAAGGCACAGCACGCCATGCAGCGAAGCAGAGAGGAAATGCCAGGTCACAGAGGCCAGCGCCAGAGCAGATTACAGCACTCCAGATGCTGGCGTGCAGGATGCAGGCCAGCTGTGTGCGGACCTCATCTCCCGTACTAATGGTATTAATGCATGGAAATGCCTTCTTCCTGTTTGCCGGCCTGCAGCAGGCACACTATGAGAAGTTGTGCTTAGCTCAACAGGTTTGGGAGGTCCTGGGGTCGAATCGTGTGGCCAAAAGAGTGACCATCTCCCAGAGGCCTTGGAGCGACCAAAAGCTTTACCCTGCTTTGGGCAAAAGCAATTGCTAATTAAATAAAAATGTAAACGTAATTCTGGTAATGCACCATTTCCACTCCTCACTTCATCTTATAAGGATGGTATGAACGAAATCTCACAGTGTCACACCTGTCTCTGATTGACTAATTGCCCACTCCAGGTTGATGGCAATTAAAGCCCAGCCTTATTTAAGCAGTGCAGTGAGCAGTTGTCACTGCTTGGTCATCGTCACTGCTCTTAGAGCTTAGGGCTCAGTTGGCTCTCAGTCAAAGATTTGTTTTATGTGACTCCATCTAGCAGGTCTATGTCCTTTGTGCCAGCCAGCTGCCAGCAGGTACTGGCTCGGTGGTTTGGGTAGTTTGGGGACTCATGGTTCTTGTTGACTGGCGTCTTTCTGTAGACTTCGGATTGGCCGGTTTCTGATTTAGGGATTCATGATCCCAAGTGTGCCGCTAGGGCTGCTTTCTTGTCTTTGGGGTTCTCTCTGTGTCCTGGGTTCTGTGTTCTTGCCCCATTTTAAGCTCCCTGGTTCCTGGTCTGGAATCTTCAGTCCCCTGTATTTGAATCTGCCTTCCAGGGATTGTCTATCCAATCAAAGACCAAAGTCTGCCCAGGTCCCCTGTTTCTAGCAGTGTTTGGACTGTTGGTCGTGATCGATGGACGGTCCAAGTTGAGGCATTCTGACATAGACCTTGTCTAATGAAAGCTAATGTTTTTAACCGGAAAGCAGAGTCTGAGTTGTGACAGTCTGTGTGTGTAGTTGCTTATTCCTATAGTAAGAATACAAGACCATTTTATAAAAGAAAATCATTCAAGTAAACCCAAGAAATTACAGGAGTATTTGAAAGGGACTGTATGTAATCAATGGCACTTCCCTTCAAACAGAAGCAAGATAATGAAAGTTCTACATGTACTTCAGACATAGACAGCTGGCATCTTCTCTTAAGTGAAAATTCTCTTACAGTGAAGCATAATCCTAAATGAAGTGACATTAATAATCCACATTCAAGATGTGTATTTTCATTAAAACGAAAGATGTGTGTAATGACTGTAATTACTACAGAAGATTCCAGAACTGTAATCGCCCCTTTTGCCTTGACTGCAGAATTCACTTGCATAAACCAGTCAGGAAGTCGTTCTCAAGAAGGTTAAATAAGAATAAACAGGCCGTCCTCAGAAGAGTGACTAAGTAAGCAGGTTTGCACAGAATTTCAGATATCTGACGATATCCTGTGCCCTTGGGATTATCTAAAAGGGAGGGAAAAGATAGGAAAGCCGTAATGCCGCCCACAGAGAGAGAGTGAAAAATTTGTCAGGCAAAAGATTGACTAGTGCTAAGAACAGAGAAAATTAGATAGTGCTCTAAAAACTGAAAAATTACATTTATATAATACTGTTTATTTATAAGATATCTATAGTCATAACTGTCATCTAATTGGAATAAAGTAATACTGTGGGGCTTCCTACAGTATCAGGTTAATAAGCCGAGAGTGTCGTCTGCAGAAGATGGAAATGGGTAGAATTGTCATAACCACAGGAAGCATTCGAGTTCGTTTGGCACTGGAAGCTCTGGTACCCAAGCGGTGAAAAACATACCAACAATACATCTGTCAGCAAGCTAATGTGGCTTTTATTGTGGATTCTACACACGCTGCAGTCTGCAAAGTCTATTTGGGAAACAGCCATAAACCCATTCAAAATGCCCCTTTTATTCCACAAACGAAGTGTACATACAGACGGGAAACCTATCAAGGACCAAGGCAATAATGACGCTCTCTCATCATTTACAAATAAATACAGAACACAGTCAAAGCCTACTTCAGCAACACATGGGGAGAACAGGCAGATTCCCCCCTCAACCAATCCATATCCAGAGCCTATCCCGGAAGCAATGGGCACGAGGCAGGGAACAACCCAGGATGGGGGGCCAGCCCATCGCAGGGCACATTCACACACCAGTCACGCACACATGCACTCCTATGGGTAAGTGTGACTCCTCACATATAAATTCAGAAATCAAAATACATCTGCTATTTAGTGTTATTTGCAAAATGCACTGCTGTGACATGGATGTGACTGGCTGGAATAACGGAAACCGCCAGCCCATAAACAGACAGTCTAGTGAAATGTAGAAGGGCGACAACTGCTTCTTTCAAACCATTTAAAAAAATATATTTCCTTACTTCCTAATTATTCAGGAATGATCAAAAGAAAAACATTCAAAGTCATGCCTATTTGAATAAATCTTCTAAAAGCAGGATTTCATTTTTGTAGTTTTAGTTAATCTGAAAATGTGCTTTATTTTACAAAGTCAGTGACTCACTTTGTCTTGATCCTAAGGTCTCTGAGTTTTTAAAAATTATTTTTATTATTTCTGAGTCAAACATTCCGTAGCTGAAACGAACACAGAATAGGAAATTTGCTGAATTGCAGCTATTTTTTCATTCCCGAAATGGCGGCGTGTGTCATGGAATTGTGATTATAATTAAGCTTCTTATTTTGAAGTCTGACTTTGACAGGGAAGACTTGAGACCACCTCGATACAGCCAATCAAATTCAGTCAAACTGGTTCATTCTGAGAGCATTAGAGCAGTGTCTCCCAATCCGGTCCTCGGATACTCCCAGACCACGTTTTTGCTCCCTTCCAGACATCCACGTTTTTGCTCCCTTCCAGGCTGCCCACGTTTTTGCTCCCACCTAGCAATTAATTATTTTTCAAATAATCAACACGCAATACCCCACTGAAGTGTTTCTCAACCCGATCCTTCGGGAACACCAGCCGGTCCACGTTTTGCTTCCTCCCATCTGCCTGCCAGACAGTCCACATTTTTGCTCCCTCACAGCTCTCGGACCAAAAACTTGGACTGTCTGGAGGGCTCTGAGGACCGGCTTGGGAAACACTGTATTAGAGAGTAAGAATCCATTTTGTCTTATATTTGCCGCTGACAGCTCTCCCCTCTGCTGCCACCCACACCTCCATTCCCAGTTTCCTGGTGGGATTCGGCCTCCGCGGCTTGAAGAACAGGTGCGATTTAGAACCTCATACCAGTGCTGACACCAGTGTCCCGGATGCTACATCTCCTGCCATGATCTTAAAAAAAAAAAAAACTAAATCATTACCTGAATATTTATTGGAAACTTATTTTACAGTGTGTTGTTTCTGGACTGTGTTCAAACAGCCTGTGCTGTAAACACTCCCTTTCACTGAAAAAATGTATCAGGTGCCGAATCCACTGTTAGTGTGTAATATTATCAGTAGATGAACTTGTTTTTCCTCCATGTCAGAGACTGACGGTTTTTGCCTATTGTTCTTCAATAAGGAAACAAAGGCAGTACATAAATTAGTCGGATGGATCAAAATGGGGAATTGAAATGGATCAAAGGTTCTTGGGCAAGTGATGCATCGGTAGTGAAACTCATCAAATGATTTAGCTCTCACTGGAATCACTGTCGCTGCCACGCAGTTGGACTGTCACTCGAGAGCAACCTTGTAAAAATAGTCTGCAAATAATCTTTTTGAAAGTCACGAGCTGTTCATGCAGTTCACTGTGACAAATGTTTAATTTCTCTCTCTCTCAGTGTGTGTGTGTGTGTTTTAATGAATTTTGAGATATCCAATTTTGAGATAATGAGAAAAATATTTCCCTGATCAACACTGCAAAAGTAACACGAATGCTCCAAAATGTGTATTAACTGATGAGAAAGAAAGTATTAATGTTGCCAGTGATGTGGAACTGTGTGCAAAAGTGAAGAACAAACAACCAGATAATCACCAAACCACTGTGCTGACCTCGGATCCTTTTTACCGCTGTTTCTTTGGAAGATACTGTATTTCTGTTGCCTTTTTCCCGTATCACTTCATTGCCCCCCTCCCTCCTCCTATCCCCAGTGAGTACAGCTTTCCATCCTTTGACGGGACTGACAAGCTCCCTGGCAGGGCTGATTAAAAGCTTTAAGGTCAGACGCGCAGGCAGCCCACCTGCCTGCAAGCCTCCTCCAGCAGGCGACGCCTTTGCATATCGTTAAACCCCTACTATCTCATCAATCAAACAAAATTACATTTTAAATGCAGTTTCTAATACTTTGACACTTTTTTTTTAATGCTGTATTTGCTCGATATAATCATGCGACTCACTTGGAAACCAGTTGATTCACTTCATTTGATGAAATAATTTAGATGGTAAGATTCATTAAGTGGAGACAGTTCATTTAGCTTTCCCAAATGCCAGACCAGATAAATTTCTGATAAAAAAAAAAAAACTAATTTTACGCCATGACTGTACCTCATATAGCAAGTTGGGTCAGCTGCTACATGGATGGACCTGTTTTTGCCCTCCGGAGTCAAACCATCTAAACATACCAGTGGTACAGTTTACACAGGATTCAGAAGGATGAAAGACTACTGCTATATCCTTTATCTAAGGCATTAGTAATAAATACATTTAGCCCAATTTATTCATACTAGAAATAAAAAATATATTCTGTGTACACAATGGGCAGCAATGTAGTGTGATTCCTCTAGGGCTCTGTGCTTTAATCCTGGTCCTGGCCGTGCATCTTCATCTTACATCTTCTCCTCAAGCTTGCACAACGTTCCACTGTCTTCTCCTGTTTCCACCCACACCCCAAAACTTGAAAATTGCCGTCTCTAAATTGCCCTCAGTGTGGGAACCTGTTCCCTCTGCTCAACAGCATAGCATAGGCACAAGGCTCACTATACTAGATAAGCAGTTAGGATCGCTGTATTTGTGTTCAGAGCGTTATGTTTGTGCACAGAATTATATAAAGTTTAAAAAGTTGCACAAGTGTAAATGAGATGAGAGAGAGAAAGAGAGAAAAAAAAACAGGAAAAATATGCTTAATTGCACATTTCAGATAACCGGTGGAGCTTGTTTACAGCCATGGGGTTATCCCTAATCTAAAAGAAATCTTTGACATATAGCAATATCATTAAAAACGATGCCTCATTACGTTTGCTTAATTTCCATCAGGTAACATAAAGCATTGTTGCTCTACAGCCTCATTTTCAGCAAATACAAAAGCACGGATTCCATTTCACTCACTTTGCTGCTTTGGAAAATGTCTGCATAATTAATTTATTAGTTTAATGCTGTTTTATTACACTTCCACTCAAGCAAGCATTGTGGGGAAAATGGAATTTAAAAAGAATTACTTAGCTTGTAATAAATTGGAAATGTTCCCGTAATGGACAGACAAAAAAGGTATCTAAGACATTCAGGTTGGATTAGGATTCTTCTAATACACTAACGCATAAGTAATACATTATGCGCTATATAGAATGATTTTATTGTCACTGTACAGGTAGCAAGTACAACCTCCGACTGTTGCATATCCCATCTAGCTATTGCATGAGACACTCATGTACAGGTGAGAAGATTGGGGTGAGAGAGCAGGGGCTGCAGCAATCGGGGTTAGGTGCCTTGCCGAAGTGCCCAGTGGCGATATGGTGACACTGGAGATTTCTGACCCACAGACACACCCTAATAAATTGGAATGGAAAGAAATAACCAAAAAAAAAAAAAAAAACTGTGGCAGCTAAAGAAGAAGGTAAAATATTTTCTTTCATGTTACGTTTAACCGAAAGGCCAAAGTATTATGCATCACCTGGTAGCTATTCCCATAAAAATCGCAGTGAGACGGGGGATGAGTCCCGCCCTTGCAGTGTCTAAATCCTTAAAGCTTACAGGCCCACATTAGCCGTCCAGGGCAGGGAGGCGCAGAGAATGCAAGTCGACCCCCAGTCTCATTTGGATGACTTAAATCTCTGGGGGTCCTTCTGCTCCCATAACTCTAACAGCAGCGGCAGACGGATGACGGCCTCCTCCAAGTATGTTAAGTCACTCAACAAAAGTGATTGCCTGTAAGGTCAAGTGACAAAAAAGGTGTATCTGCACACACGCCTCACACCTCCTCAGCTGGCATTAATAATGAATTTAAATCCTTAGCCCCTTATAATGGAATTAAAAGGTCACTCCAGATTGAGAAAACTATACATATTGAAACTGGAATTGGATTATTGCAGTACAATACGGCAGTGTTGTTGTGAAGAGGCTAGTGACCCTTTCGCAATCCTGGTTTATGCACTGAAGTGTTCCCGTTGCTTTTTCGTCCAGGTTGGCTTTTAATTAGGTGCTGATTGAAAGAACCGGACATCCGTCGTTTCTGCCTGTTCTTGCCAGGGTCAGGCGTTGGAGCCTGTCCCAGGCAGCACGGGCCACAAGGCTGGGCTGCATTCTACCCGCCATGCCTGTCCTTCGCACGGCACACACACACATACACAACCATATACTATAGGGAAGGGCCATTCAAATTGCGGCCCTCAAGCCGAGTCCTGCTGATTTCCCAGCCTTCTTTTACCTGTGAGCCAGATGTGAAGCCGCTGGCCAATCAGAATCAGAAGTACCTGGAAGAACTGAAAACACGGCCTGGATTTGGATCAAGAGCCAGATTTGAAGAGTCCCGCTATTGGCCATCCATCCACTTTCTGTAACCGCTGTCCTGTTCAGAGATGTGGGGGGTTCAATAATAATTGATACTTTATTGATCCCCGTGGGGAAATTGTCTTTACGCCTCCCTCAACTTGTTCTTCGTAGAGTAAGCTGTCCGCGAAGGACAGCCACCCGTAGCGGCGCCCAGGGAGCTGGGGCTTAAGGGCCTTGCTCAAGGACTCTCAGACGTGCTAATTCTGGGTTTGAACTGGCGACCTTCTGATCACAGACAGATAGGCTTAGCCCACTGAGCTACATGCTTCCCCAGAGCCTATGGGCACAGGGAACGACCCAGGATGGGGTGCCAACCCATCACAGGGCACGAGGCAGGGAACAAACCAGGATGGGGTGCCAACCCATCACAGGGCACGCTCACACACTATTTCCTCACAAATGCACACCTATGAGCAATCTGGTAACTCAGATTCAGATTCACCTCAACATGTTTTTGGACTGGGGGGGTGGGGACTGGTACCCGGAAAAAACCACACATGCACCCTCCACACACATGGAGCCATGGCGGAGACTCGAACCCTGGTGTGGAGCAACAGTACTAACCCCAGCACCACCATACCGCCTATATACTACGGGCAATGTAGGGATGTCTGTTAGCCTACATACATGCCTTTGGACTGCAGAAGGAAACTCACACAACAATGAGCAGATATGCAAACTCCACACACTGCAGACATCCAACTCTGGTGCCGTGAAGCAAGTGCGCTACCTACTACTGATTTTAAAATCCTGTTAATTTGAATGCATCGACTATAAAGCTTTACATCTTAAGATAATAGGTACAACAAAAATGTTTATATAATATTGTGTCTTTATAATGAACTCAACCTTTACATTGCACTAATTTTCACAAAAAATTAAACATGCAGCTATACTGTACATCTTTTAATTTGATCGTACCTCCGCACTGTTCTTGTGCCGAAACTTGTGAGTGACCACTTGTGTAACAGCAACCTGACCAGTGATGAACGTTATGCTCAAAACACAGACTCACTACGTAACTCCGCTGCTATTGCGCTAACATTCACGAGAAATTATAATTGTAGACGTTCCACAAGACATGTACGGGCAGATCCAGGTTGTGAAGGAAGCCTCCCTCTTTTCATGCAGAGCCAGGGAGACATTCTGTTGAAATGAACCTGGACACCGTTGCACAATCTTTCAAAGGTTTAGGAGTGCCAAGCATGTATGAGCAAGTCGTTCATCAGCAACATGAACTATTATCTTACCTAGATATACAATGTCTTCTGAACATATTCAAATCTGTCCGCTTTATCCAAACTTGCTGTAAACTCAAAATTTCAAATGGGATTGAATTAATTTCTTCCCCCAATATTCACCACACGATACCCTACAACAGTGGTTCTCAGTTCAGTCCTCGGGGACCCCGCAAACAGGCCACAGTTTTACTTCCTCCCGGCTGCCTGAAAGACAGTCCTCATTCTGCTCCCTCCCAGGTCCCTGCCTTAAGCTGCAGGGAGCAAAAATGTGGACTGTGTGTGGGTCCCCAAAGATCGGGCTAAGGAGCCTTGCTGTACATATACAGGCAGTACATGAAGCTGAAATCTGTGATCTGCTTCTGCCTATACATACTACAGGCTGGAACAGAGCAATAATGAGGACTGTCTGTGGGAGGACCGAGTTGAGAAGCAGTACCCAACAACATATCCTTGTATACATAATAAATCAAGCTAAATGATAAACAAACTACAATGTGCAGCAAAGTACTGGGGTATAATGTGTCCTTTAGCCCGTGTTTATCCAGGCTAGCCGGTAAATTACGGGATAACAGGAGCCTATAATTCTAATGAGCATCATTTCCTGTATCAGCGTGAAAATGCGTGTAACAACGGCGGTTTGATATTCATGAAGAGAAGATGGCAGTCAGCCACCGAAAGACTCGCAATGTCATGCAATGAATGACAACAAAGACCCACACAACAGAGAATCCACTAGCAAATTGTTATTATTAGTCAAATGTATTTTGCAAAATTCACAGCAATATAACAGGTGTGGACATAAAGAGGCACTTAAGATCACGGGGGGGGGGGGGGGGGGGGCGGGGGGGGGGGG
>JAODJX010000040.1:7108690-7119839 GCA_026776945.1 Isichthys henryi | reverse complement strand
GATAGGCTCCGGACCCCCCGCGACCCAGTAAGGATAAGCGGTTTGGAAAATGGATGGATGGATGGATGGATGGATGTCACAAGTGGACATTTCGGGTCCAGGTAAAAATCCAGACCAAGATTTTGTTTCAACCAAGCAACTGAGGACTCAGTGACTGTCACTCTTTATTCTTAAATGATTGGTTAATATTAATGACAATCATTATCATCATGAGAAACATGACCAAGCTTGTGTTCTTGCCATAAACAAACAATTTGCAAGATTAAAAACTCAAAGTCAAATATTAATAGGAACCCAGGTCCATGCTGTTATTAGTCCAAATGTTTCCAAATGTTAAGTTAAAATTTCAGTAACATTTTCCTTGATCTAGGAGTGTTGCGGAGGATTTAGGAGACACGGCTGATAGTATATATAAGCAGCTTTATACATTTTTTAAGGCAATTTTGCTGTTTTAATTGCAGTAACCGCATCGTTCAATAGGGACTTACGTCTTTCCCACATACAGAATAAACAATGCAGTTCTTACAGTGTTTTGAGATGCCCATGAAATTCCCTCCTCAATCATTCAGCTATGCATGAAACTAGCCAACTACTTTAGCGATGAGAGTCATTTTCAGTGAACATGGGAGCTGCATGTGACGTGTGACATGAGGTGGGTTTAGCTGACAGGGCCATTTTTCT
Organism: Isichthys henryi; assembly: GCA_026776945.1. Lineage (NCBI taxonomy): Eukaryota > Metazoa > Chordata > Actinopteri > Osteoglossiformes > Mormyridae > Isichthys > Isichthys henryi. The sequence continues at coordinate 7,119,158 of JAODJX010000040.1, read as the reverse complement.
GCACGGTTCTCCTCGCGGGATTCCCAGCATAACCATTTAAAAAATCCGCCACCCAAACCAAAGGAAAGTATTTAAAGTATGTGGACATCAGGCTCCATGTAACCCAGAAACAGATTTTTAAGAATCCATCCATTCATTTTCCAAACCGCTTATCCTTACTGGGTCACGGGGGGTCTGGAGCCTATCCCGGAAGCAATGGGCAAGAGGCAGGGAACAACCCAGGATGGGGGGCCAGCCAATCACAGTAATATATAATATGTAACATAATTAGAAAATAAACTTCAGTTGTTCTTTTTATAAACAAACAAATCCATCTTTAGAATGCCAAAGAGTGAGGAATTATATGCCAAAGCTATGAAACATCAAGTGGGCAGGTAGACGAGTTGTTCTGGAGATACAGGGAGTGGAGCACAGTCAGTCAAAGAAGAAATAAATCCATGTTCACAGTTTCCCAACAGTTCACTTTAAGGTAGCTCTTCCTTTGAAGCCTGGTTAACTCAAGGGGAACAATCAGAATATTAAAAATGGGAACCATCATTCATTAAGGACCATTCTGCATACATGCCCAATTGCTTTTCATATTCATAGATGTACCTGACCGCATTACTGCAGGTAGACTACACAGACTTCTACAAGTCTTGCAGCACAGAGCGTGTTTACACAATAAAATATATCAGCCATGCACACACAAAGGAGCCCTCATACCAACTCAACTCCAACGAGCTGGTTTTCAAACAATTCACAGGTAATGAAGTGTCTCAGTAAAGCACCGTGACTGTCTCAAACACTAACAGTCCATTCAGTGTTATGAATAGCAGGAAACAGACATGCAAGTGGCTTTATTTTTATGAAAGCAAAGTACTTGCTAATTGCCGAACTTGATCAAACAAAAGAACCCCAGGTCACGGTCTTTGGACCACAGAAGGAAACGTGTGAACTCCGCAGACATACGGCACAGGTGGGACGACCAAACGTGGGACAGACAGGCTACCCACTGAGTCACTGTGACAGACAGTTGAGATCAGGATATGGTAAACCTTAATGGCATTACCAGGCTACTGAAAAGCAGAGGTAGAAAGTTTAGGTCAGAAAGTACAAATCCAGACCACAGTTTTATTTCAACCAACCAGTTGAGCATAAAGAGTCACAGTCACAAAGTCCTCAGCTGGCTGGCTGAAACAAAACCTTGGCCTGGATTTGTACTTTCTGACTTAAACTTTCCACCTCTGCTAAAAAGGCATAGGAGGAGGCAGGAGCCATTGCCAAACCTTAATATCTCATGAGCAAGAGGTTGGTTAAATAATTTGATCTGTAACCCAACAGAGCAGTCAGTAACCCAGATTAAAAACTCAGTCAGAATTGCGCAAGTTAGATTGGATTCTGTTTATTGATTTTTGCCTTCACCTCATCAATTATTTTTCATTTTTTAATGAAATTTCAGAAGTCCTTGATCAGTCCATGAAGGACTAACCTATAATAGCGCTATAGGCATCAAAGGCAGGAAACGTTGCTCCCAATTTAAATCCAGTTATCTCTTATGTATAACACCGCGATTTAAGCGCAGAAGAGCTAGAGATACCAATTAGAAGCCAAATCGTAGAGGAACCATCTCGGTGGATGAGTGGCCAGAGAAGGCATTTGAGTCAGCTTGATGGGGCCCAGCTCAGTTTTTTAAGACAAACTACTATAGATATATAGGTGAAACAAGAAAGTACTAATGAACTGTCTTCAAGTCAAAGTTACATCACACTCAACCCCAAAAGTAGTAGAAACACAGAAGATTTAAGTTGTGACTGCGGTCAGCACACAAACTAACACACAAACTAACTGTCTGAGCCTTTAATAAAAAACACATTTAAGTCACCTTAATAATACAGTGTTTCTCCTATTATTTATTAACTATAAGAATGGTTTGGCTGGGTTTAAAACCAAGAGGCTTTACAGCTGACTGCTGCTTTGGCAAATTATAATGAAGAATACATGCAATCATTAACACTGAATTTAACTTGAAATTCTTAGTGAAACATCTAATGTTGGAAAAAAAATCAATTGAAACTGATTCTTCTATGGGTAATTTTTAATAACAATCCACTGTTGTGTGTCACTATAGGAAAATTGCCAGCAATACTTCAATTTTACTTACATTTTCCTTTATTAATTGTATTGTGAAGGTGAATTTCATTCTAATATTATTCACATTACATTTTTCACAACTCTGCCATCCAGGGGTGCATTAGGGGCATGGATACCCTGGCAGATTCAGGGGGGCCAGCACTTTACAGGGGACCCTTGAATGCATAAAATCATAAAATTATTATGTAATGGGGCCCCAAGGTGACATTTTTGTCAGGGGCCCAGAATTCCTAGCTACACCCCTGTTGCCGACAAATCGTTAAAAATAATAAATTGTCACCATCTGGTCACGAGGTTAAAAGTGCAGCATAATCCCAACACCCTAATTGACTGCACAGACTTCACACCCCCAAACCATCACCCCCAGTAGAAAATAAACAGTGCCTCACTGGATTTGAGGACCCATTAAAATTCACAAAACATACGTGTGAAGCCCAACAATGGCATAATCTCTTTCTCAGTTCAGCTACATCAGAACAACCCTGGAATGCTGAAGAACATTTGTCAGTGTCAGGCAATTTGGAGTCTGTTTAAGGAAGGAAAAGACATGCAGAACCATTACATCTTCTGAAATCTAGACCTTTATGCTCCAGCTTGCACTTAAATTCTCTAGTTTATGCTGGCTGTCATTTTTGTTGTCTAACTCGGACCTACAGCCTTTACATGCCCACTTCAAAAAACAAGACAAGAAATATTAACATAACTTTTCTTCTCACAAGGACAATAACACTCTTCACGAACATCATAATCCTTCCAGCAGACGTCTTGGCACTCGAAGTTTTCTACATTCACACCTGTTGTGGACGACTGCAATCATACCAAGAGTGTTATTATCTGCTTCTTCAATCTCAGCAACCATCCAGCTCTTAATGACAAAACCTTTTTTAACAACAGAAAAAAAATGCCAATTTCAGTTGTAAAAATGCAGGACAACACACTGGCTATTTTTCCCATCATAAAAAGGCAGACAAAAGCAACACTATAAGCGTTTAAAAGCTACAGTCTGGTACTTTGTTAGCATAAATGATGATTGAAATTGTGTATCTTCCAAATATGTGCTGAAGGTTTCAATAGTGGGCAGAACACTAAAGGTTCCATAACATTTGTCAGTAAATGCTGGACATTAACTTATGTTAAAACAGGTTGGAATGTTGCATGATCAACAAAGGGTTAATGTAAATAGCCTTTATGACATCACCATCTGTTTTGGTCAGGGTGATCCCTTGTGTATGTTGATATATGCTTCAAGAACAAAGTGGTATCTATCATAGGGGTGAAAGAAAAGATTATTGTACTGCAGATAAACCTCACTGTGGAAATAAGTTCACCACGTCAGTACGCAACGATTTCACATAATGCCTACACATCTTAAACTTCATTAAGAAACTGAACTTTTACTTTTTTTATGGCTAGTACTGGGCCAGAATCCTCTACTGCGTAGGACTTTGCACCAGTCTAATGTCACAAAAAAAAAACGTGCATTTAACTGTCCTTTAATGTGGGTGGAAATGAAAATAAATAATGTGAGGATGTATAGCTAAAAGTATCACTCAACAGGCAGTAAGACACGTCAGGATCAGAATACAATCACTCAGAGTTACTTCCCATTTTGATAATGATAGTATAGAAATGGCTGCGTTGATTATGTGTAAAAGTAAACCATAGCTCACACTAAATTATATCATAATCAGCAGACGAGTGAACATGCCGCTGAACAGTTTGTTTATAATACTTTAACAATAATATTACAATAATAATGCCATGCCACAGCATTAAACAATGTTCAGCTTTAATTCAGCTTCAAACAATGCTCTCCGATTGAGTATCGTTGTCTGAGAAATAGCCCTTTCAGCACATCCTTCGCACAGCCTCGTCAATATCTCAGGGTGACTGTTGCTAGGATGCTTGGTAAAGAAGCGCGCACTCTAAACCGTGACAGTTCATTCATTCGTTCATCCATCTATTCATTCATTCATTCATTCATTCGTCTTCCTGTGTCAGTATTTCTGTCTTCTGAAATACTTATGCAAGTAAAATACAAAAAAAAAAAAAACGTTTATGAAACTCTACACTTTGCGACATTACCCACGGACCCAAAACAAGACATTAAGTTGTACAGCTATCTAAAACAAAAAGTACGTCGCCATCCGAATTAAAAGACACCGAAAGGCAGTGTCCCAAAGCGTTTTTATAACGGAATGGTAAGTGCAATATACTAAGTAAGATTAGCAGTTCGATATTTTGAAACACCCCATAACAATACATGTGAACCGCCTTTAAAGCTAACGATATATACTGTAGATATTATTCTAATCACACGTATATCGGTTGCATTTCAATAACAATTTCCTATGACAAAATACATCCACATCAGAGTTGTGTATAACGGCAGCTAAGCCTGTAGGCAGAATAAGCAGCATACGGATCTTCATCACCATCGTCTTACTCTCCACACTCACAGTATCGCTCTCCTCCCCCTGCTTGTCTTTTTAACTTCGCAATAACTTTGCACACAAGACGTGGTAAATCCGGTTTTCACGCCATTGTTTTTGCATCACACCTAGTATTTCGTAAAATGATTAAATAGATGGGGTTAGGCTTGCTATTAGCCACGTAAAAAACGTGGTGTAAGGATTGGGGGAGGGAAGGAGGGATAGATTACGGTTAACGTGATGCTACGCTGCTTTGTTTTTAACTAAGAGAAACTGCGCCCAGCATGGAACAAAAGTTGAACCTTTAGCGAGCGCTTTCCAGCTAATATTGAAAATATCTTACCTGATATATAAACAGCCATCAAGTATATCCACAAAGTCGTTGGCACCGCCATGGTCATGCAGGCTACGTTTCCCGAAAGCTCCGATCGGATAGATGTGCTAAACACAGGCGATTTCTGCAGGCATTCAACTTCAGCTCAGAGGTACAGAATAATTGTCCTGGTCGGCGAATTGGAAATAAGTAGCTGTCCTCACACAGGGGAAGCCGATCGTAGTGTAACTCGAAGATTTAGGGAATGGCTTTCTTCATAAGTATGTTTCTTACGAAGCCAGTGTAAGATTTATATATTATGCCTTTATATTTTTTTCTCTAGTTTGTAATGTCCCCCTTTTTTGGTTTACAGTGCATAAACGATATGCACTGTTTAACAATCCATGAGTTTACGATTTAATACCTCTGTCTCTATTCTAAATGCTCCACTCGAGAAGTTGGACTGTTGCTTTAATCAGTTCTGGTTTCTGCAATACAGAAGGGGCGGGAGAGGGGAAAAAAATCGGAATTATGAAGAGTCAGTCAAATTCCAAAAAACGCTACAACAATTCATCACTGTTTCCTTTGTTTTCTACGACACGCTAAGTAATTCAAACATATATAAAAAATAATTATACTTACTGAAACATTTACTTGCAAAGCACCGGAGTCGTTACTTCATTTTTGTTTTGTTAGTTTAAAATGTTAGAGATCCATGATGCTGATTCCCTTCTTTTGAATATTGATATTTTTCGGCAACTTGACCGCAAAGGGACCCCTCCCTCCTTTCCGCTCCTCCCGCGAGCGCCTTGACACTTTCCCGGTTATAATGCTTATAGCAGCCAAACAAAATCCTGGCCTATAAACTCGATCGGGCTGAAACAATGTATCTAACATAAGTGATACAATGTAACTGACAGCGGCAGAGGGAAGATCGGGATCTTATGACGCTAGATAAGGAGGAGCTTAGCGTGTAACGCAGCGCAGGTAGGAGGATTCAAAACCCGTCTATACTGAACTTACCGCTGCAATAATCTAAAACCTACTTAGAGTTCTGTCAGTGCAATACGGAGAAGGGAAATAAGATAAACACCATTTGAAACTTTACGTGTTGCTATAAATTGCAAAGGAATTTAATGGCGATATTTCTATAGGCTATTGTCACCTACAAATCAGGTTTACGCCTTTAACGGGATACGCAAAGTAAATCGATATATGCTATTTTGGTGATTTTATGTGGTTTTCTAGGTTATATCATCTGCAGGCTCATTCTGAATTGAAGCATTGAGCAGATGAATTGATAACAATTTTTAGTTTAACTTATAGGTTACTGGTTTAAGTTAAGGAGCGCCTAAGAACACAGTATTTAGTTACCTAAGCTAAAATACTTAAAATGCAACATTTTCGAATGGGTGAGTTAGCTTTATATAGAACTGTAATAATTTTATGGTTGCATATTTGTAAAGAAAAATATCTACTGTATGCTACATTCATTCTATATCTTTGCGGGGATTGTTAAATTACACAGAATCAAGTACTTCGAAAATCAATGAGATTCGCCAAGAGTGTGCAGAACATCTTGTTTTGTCTCTATTTGTTCTTGAATCTAGAGTTATAATCTCCCTCACGGAAAGTAAATATTTGTTTTACGTGATTTACTAGGCTGCGTATATATAACACGTGACCTATAAAAATTACGGCAAACTGAAAGATAGGGGAAATTTCAGCTCTTATACCAAGGAATAAAAAGGCTATTTATAGAGAGGATGTTCTCTCATACCGATAATCGACATAATCTGTACACTTCTTTAAGATCGCGTTTTATGATATAGGAAGAAGTGTTCTTGATGATCAGGGATTATTTAGTTATGAACAGATGTCTTTGTTTAATGGTTTAAGTTTTGGGAGTGTATAACGTGATAGGCTTTTTATTTGCAACTCAATAGGAAACATCTCCCCCTAGTGGACATTGATAGATATAACGTTAATAGCAAAACTTTAAAATTCAGTTTTGGGCAGATCATGTCATTAATACAATCAAGGGCATAGATTTTGGTATGGATCCTACCCATACTGTGGGCATACCGTGTGCCTTGGGTGCCTGTAATTGTGGCGGGTAGCACACCAAATGGTGAACGAGGGGATTTTCACCCCAAGAAAAGCGAAGTCAGTGTACAAACCAGATTACAGCTGTTATCAAAACATTCAGCAAGGGGAAAAGATGAATGACTGCTCTCTGCAAGTAATAAGTTGGAACACCTGAGGAGACAAGGGACTGGTTGCGGCCCCAAGCCATTTGCCACATACAGAGATACAGAATGGCTGAAGCACATCAGACACACTGTGTGACAAAGATTTGTCCCTCAAGTGGAACCTGAAGCATGGAGGTGCATGAGCAAAGGTGGGTTTAGGCACAGAGGACAGCTGTAGCATTCTGAACCTGAAATATCAATCTCTTCTTTAATGGAACATTGCAAAAAAAATAGCATGTTTTTCCACATTTTATTTTGCTTCAGAATTTTATTTTTTTTTCTACTTATTAGTTTATTGGAGTAATTTCTGACAAACAGAAAGCTTGGTTTGTAGTTATACTCACAGACTTGACTGAGGATGCCGATTATATGGGAATCTTGACTGTATTTTGTTGTGCCACACTCAGTGAGAAGCTGGATGCGAGGGACACGATGCAGATTACAGGTGGGAGACCGGAGAGAGTGAGGGGGAGAGTACGGGGTCAGGAGGTCACTGAGGTAAGGTGGCGCAAGGCCATGTACAGTATTGCCTCAAAGGCATGGAGCAAAATTTTTAATTTGATATGGGACAGAACTGGTAAGCAGTGTACCTTTGAAAGAATGGGAGTGACGTGAGTCGATCGCTTGTTAGGGGTGACTAGCAGAATTCTGAATAAACTGAAGCCACTGTAAAGATGTAGCAGGAAGGCCAGTGAGAAAGGAATTATGTCAATCGATGCAGGATGTGATGAAAGCATGGACCAGAGATCGTTCATCATTACTATCGAAATGGCCAAAATCGAGCCATATTACCAAGGTGTTAAAATGCAATTTTGGTGATGGGTCAAGCAATGGTCCCAGATTTATGATAACAGGAGCAGGTTTAACAGACACACCATCAGTACAGACTGGGAAATCAGATGCTTTAGATAATGAGGACTTGGCCTATGGCCTATGACTAAAATAATAATAATTGATACTTTATTGATCTCCATGGGGAAATTATCTTTATGCTTCCCTCAACTTGTTCTTTGTAGAGTTAGCTGTCTGCAAAGGGCAACCACCTGTTAGGTCGCCCAGGAGTTAAGGGTGTTGCTTAAGGACCCCCAGACATGTAAAGGCTGGGTTTGAACCAGCGACCCTCTGATTACAGGCCCACAGGCTTAGCCCACTAAGCCACACACTGCCCCTTCAGCTTCAAAACTTCAGTTTCATCAGTATTTAGTTTGACACGTAAAACTCAGGTCCTGATTCTCTGAGGTCATAAAAGGTCCCTGGGCGTCTTTCATAAGAGAAGGGCTGCCCACTGTGACCCTATCAGGTCTGGCCTCCTAATCAACCCCTATGTCTAACTGGTGAATTCTCTCCTTCTCCATCACCACCTTAGCTACAGTGTGGTGAGTGTCCTGGTGCAGATTGGCTGCTGTCACATGACCCAGGTAGGGGCTACACAGTGGGGGTGGTAGAAGTGGCTCCCCAATGTTTCTGTGCTCTGGGTGTCTTGAAAGGCGCTATATAAATGTAACTTTCGTTCATTCACATTAATTCTCAAACTTGTCGGGTTTTTTTGTTATGAATATTATATTGTAATGTATGCGTTTTTATGTATTGTAATGATTGGTCACTGAATATTTTTAATTTCTTATGTGGATGGGAATTAATGTGTGGAAATTAAATGAACAACTGACCTGAACAGCATGTGGTCCTGAATGCAGCAGTATGGCTAACAACTGCCAGCTGGCAGCTTTGAGTCTGGGCAGAGTTTATGCGGCTGTATTTGCCCTCGTGTGATTATGAGTAACTGATGCTCAGATATGCTCTGACATTGACTCAACTACAGTACAAACATTAAAGTACGGAATATTTCTGTGTAGAGCTTTAATTTAACCAAATTATCAATATGAAAGCCAAATGCTTACCATCAATATGAAAAGCAAAAATGCTAGGTAGCACATTACATGTGAATACAGTGACATAACTTTTCTAGAATGTTACTCCCGCAGTTGTGATGACTGTAACGCTCTGTTTCGGGAGTGTGGGCTGTGTGGATTATTATGCATGAGCTTTTTTCCCCAAGCCACCCCTGCACATTTTAGCTGCACGGCAGAGGGCTGCATTGTATTTCTGTATGTCAAAGCTTTGCATCACTACCCATTTCCGTCTGCGTTCTTTTTGTTTCTTGATCTCTGCCTCCCATTTATGATAAAAGCCTAAGATTTTAATAAACGGGAGATTGCGGAGTACTAACCATATGTCAGTTCTCCTTTTTCCACCACAAATGGTAGAGCCCTTCAATTATGCTACACTCTGTGAGCATTGACCATTTCGCGGATTGAGTCAGGATACTTGAGTAAACCGTCTGGCGGAGCGGAACGCAGTTATAGCCAGACTGAAATGCGTACTCAACCAAATAAGAATCTGTACAAATAAACGAAAGACCACATAAGTCGATGCTGAGAATGACAATATTCAGGAGGACTTAATCAAATCCAGATCTGTGCTTTGTTGCCAGTCAGCTTGCCAATGCCAAAAAGCTTGACTTCCTTAGGTAGTACTCATGACAGAAGCTCCAACATTCCCACCACAGTAGACCAGGAACTGGGATCAGTATAAGCCAGAGGCAGACATTTCAGGTCCAGAAAGTCAAAATCCAAACCAGGATTTTGTTTCAACCAACCAGTTGAGTACTCTGTTACTGTGACTCTCTATGTTCAACTGGTTGGTTGAAACAAAATCCTGGTTTGGATTGACTTTCCGGACCTGAAATGTCCGCCTCTGGTATAAGCACAGTACTAAGAGCTAAGCTTCCATCTGCACATTCTCACAAGTTCTTAGTGTCATGGATCATGTATCACTAAGCTTGGATGCTGCTAGCGGACACTTTAATATCCCCATACTAAGTCAGAGACAGCGGCATGCTTCTGATGTCACTGCATATAAATGCCATCTCCACCCACTCCCCTTTCAGTAAACCTTGTCCCTCAAAGGGGTACCTGTTTGCACCCTCACCCCCTCTGCCTCCTTGTCTGCCTCACAATACATCAATATGCATAAATAAAAATGACAAAAGAAGGATCTCTTTGAAGGTGTTGTCATGGTTAATTATTGTTACCTAATAATAAATTTACCATAATTGTATTTTAATTGTTGTGTTAATTGGAAATGGATTTGCCTTAACATGCCTCACCAGTACCACAATGATAAGTTACAAAGACTTGGCCCATGTTGTTTCCATCCATCCATCAATTTTCCAAATCGCTTATCCTACTGGGTCGCGGGGGTTCCGGAGCCTATCCTGGAAGCAATGGGCACGAGGCAGGGAACAACCCAGGATGGGGGGCCAGTCCATCACAGGGCAC
>JAODJX010000040.1:7071536-7087201 GCA_026776945.1 Isichthys henryi | reverse complement strand
TAATTGGAGTTGCTAAATTGCCCGTAGGTGTGCACGTGTGAGTGAATGGTGTGTGAGTGTGCCCTGCGATGGGCTGGATCCCCATCCTGGGTTGTTCCCCGCCTCGTGTCCATTGCTTCCGGGATAGGTTCCGGACCCCCCGCGACCCAGTAAGGATAAGTGGTTTGGAAAATGGATGGATGGATGGATGGATGATATATGTACATTGTCAGAAAAAAAAGTAGCAATTTGTACCTTTGACGGTGCAATAACTCGTCACTAGGGCTGTACCCTAATGGGTCTGCCAGTTGTACCCAAACCGGAGGATAAATGTACCTTTTAAGGTACAGAAATGGACTCTGATGAACATTTTTGTACCACTGATATATTAATGTTGCTTGTACCTTTAGGGACAAAATTGTACCAGGGTTGAACCCCTCTTTTTGACTGTGTGAAAACATATTCATATGTAGATGAGCATGCAAAAAAATATATAAGAATACAATCCTCTACACATGCAAATTGTCTCTTTCACTATATTATATTTGTTATGTTACGTCTACAGTATGATGCAGCAAAAATTTGGCATGAACTTTAGCCTTAGGAACTGTACAAATATCCAAGGCAGGGTAAGGCTGAACCAGCCATTAATAGTGTATAAGGTTTTGCGCAGAATTATGGCATCGTCTGACTTAAGAAGAATTAATATATTTGAATCAGAGTCGTCGCTGACGTGAAGAGCGGGTTTATATTACATCATATCTCGTACATAACCGCTACTGATCCGAACCATCACCCCCATGTTTTCCTTTACAGTTGGTAGCCCCACATAACATTGGAGGTGTAAGCAGAATGAAAACAGTCGAGGTTGAGGCGCAGCCACTGTAAGAGCATAGAGTGAAGACAAACACAGACGGTGTACGGTAAGAATTCTGGAACAGTCTATAGGATTACTGCCACGCGCACTTTATGCATTACAATGATTTTTAGTACTATATATGTGGATAATATTAGGAGAAATCTGAAAAGTGTCAACATGGACAAAGATAGATATAGATTAAAGCCTCGGGAATTCTGTTAGCTCGTGTTGCCTAGGAATGTGTGCTTCTGAACATTTATACAACAAATTATTGTTTTTCTTTAAAAAATTTTATAATACTGCACTGTGCTGCAGTTTCCACTATCTATTTCCTTCATTTCATTATCGGTCAAAACATTCATCTAATGAGACGTTCAATGAGAATCTTGTAGATTTAACTGAACCCAACTAATAGGCTGCTACGACAATTTGGATAGAATATATTTAGATAATAATATGAGTGGCGCAGTTGTATTACTGCTGTGATTTTAATCACGATTTTAATTATTTACATCCATTGCTAAACATTTAAGTGTCATGTTAAAATAATAACCATTATGATCGCTCCATCTATGACAGCTTATCTAGTGCATGAATGAATGTCTTATTGCAATAACCGTATAGGACGTTCCGGCGTCCGGAAGATGCAGCTGCAGTAAATGATGTCGCACGTAGATAAACATCTGAAGTTGGCGACGGGAAATATTAATGCTGATGTCGGTGTAGTCTATACTGACTTTTAGATTGCCCTACGAGGTTAGCTAGTGATGTTTACGAATCGCAATAAGAATATTGTGTCAGATGCATTATGAGTTTGCTATGTTATGTAACATACTGTACGGTAGGAGGTCAGCGACAGTGGATGGAGAACCAGTTTAATAACGGAACTGGGTCTTTTACGTTCTGTATGTTAGATGTGTCAGTTTACTAAAAAACCACTGTCTATATTGATTAGAAAACGGTTTATTCTGCTGATGTTAGATAAAAGGCAATTAGTTCCGCATGCAATCAATGCAGTATAATTAATAAATCAATAAAGTAGCAGATTTTGTGTTAAGAAGATGTAAGCGTTGCATGCCACGACACCATAGATTGTAAACCTGACTCTGCAGTATGGCGCTACATAATGTATTGTTTACTACGAAGCCAGCCACCCACCCTTCTTGCTGGCTCTCACCGAACGGCAGCCCGAGAGACTAAACGCAGATAAATATCTTCGTAATTTAGTCGCCACCAGATGTCCCAAATAAAAGATGTCGTCAATCTGCTGACACGCACTAGCGACCCTTTCGAAAGCTGGCTGAAAACAGAGGACCCTTATAATTTACTTTTTTTGGGGATATCTTAACCTTTTTGGGGTGTACAGCTAGGTACATCAAAAATAAAAATGAACAGATTAATGTTTAAACTTTGTATAACGTAACTATGAAATGACATTAAAAAATAATTCTAACATATAAGACTTTTAGAGAGCAACGGGCTCTACAGGGCAGTTAGCATACTAGTCACGGAAAGATGTTTTCCTACAGAATTATTTTACATCACCTTGCATAGAATCTTGAAGTTTTCTGTGCTATTTCTATTTAAACAGCAGTAGATTACTATATTTTCAATATAGTAGTGGTATCGATATTATTATTATTATTAGTCCTATCATCTTTACAAAGAAAGAACCTAACATATCTGTCTAGAGGGCCATATTCTACCATGTGGCCTTTTTAACTAAAGTGCATTCTGTCATTCAGGTCGAGTTTATGTACCATGAAGGCAGATATGCGCTTTGGGCAGAGAAGCATTAGTATATCAGATATGAATGTGGAGAGGGACAGGGCCTACCTGGCGGTGAGTGGGTCGCAGCCTTCCTCACTATCAGTGCACGTATTGCTGTCACATCGAGATGGAAAGCAGGCAAAGGGAGCCGTGAATACTGGCAAACAGGGTTTATTCAGGGAGTCAAACTTCGAACGTGCAACGCTAATGACAGACCTGGGGAAACAGACTTAAATGTGGACTGAAATACACAAGACTAACGGCAGGAAACAGCTGGTAAACGGAAGGATTCCACATGGGGTTAACAGAATAGGCGTGGTCCACAAGACTAACGGCAGGAAATGTAGAACAGCTGAGAAACGGAAGGATTCCACACGGGGTTAACGAGGTAGGCGTGGTCCACGAGAGGGCTGGACGGAGGGATGTGACAATCACAATGACCCTTACGCGCATTCTGCCATTGACTTAAGCATGTTCAAGCGCTTTTCCAGCTACGTGCTCTGGAAGGCCGTATTAAATCAAGGCCCTCGACAAAGCCAAAGACAATATTGCATTTATAAGAAAGCCTAACATGTAACGAAACAAAGCTTTTTACATTTATTATACATCTGTAAATAAACGGTACCTTCTAAAATGCACATAAATAATTGATATAATACAATTAGAATATGAGCAGCGGTTAAAGCTCCTGACTTCATACCCCAGACACCAGGAAATGTATGGATGGACAAAACAAATGGATGGATAGACAATAGGATATAGAAATATATTAGTTACACAAATATATTACCATTAGATCATTATTTGAATAATATTCGATTAATCATGGTCCTACCTCACCACACACGGAGAAATATATGGATCAAAATATTTATTTCCTGTAGTCAAGTACAACATGGTATAATCTACCAATACATTCTGTCTTTAGTCAGTGTAGGCCTAGTTCACATTCTGGTTAACTTGCCAAAGTTTCTACTGGTACACAGACAGTTATTTAAATTTTTGCTCATTTCACAGAACATGAATTTCAAGAACATTTTAAACAAAAACCACGACAACGTAAATGTACCTGTAAAATTAACAGCAGCAGCATAATTAGATTTTCTTACACTTGTTGCCGGGAGGTGTGCCAACACACACAAATAGTGCTGAAAAATCACTAACTTTTGGTCAGTACCATCCCCGTGGAATCCAGAATATGTCCATGCAGTGAAAGATGAATGTCTTCTGGAGATTACTGAGCAAGAACGAAAATGGTTATTATTGGCTGGGAGAGCGAATGCAGAGTTCTGGAAAAACAGGAAAACTCTAGAAGAAAAAAACTACAAACTTATTAGAGAACTGATATACTCACAGTTAGCTATATTGTTGCTAATTAACATTTAAATACCTAATTTATTATTTATATAGAATTTATGTATTTAATTATGGTTTTTCTGATTTCATACACATTCCCTAATATTTGAACATTCGACAATACTGACTCATCCATAGTTACCATTCTTTGTCAGCACACTTAGTTGGTGAATTAAGTAGGCTGAGACTTGTCAGTTAAAGTTTTTTTTTTTTCAAATTACAATATTCCTCATTACAATAAATAAAAATGGGTTCAAATGAAGTTATGTGTCCTAAGCCACAATGTCTCCACTGCGTGAACCTGCACAGACGGAGAAGGGTGCTGAGACACAGATGACCAAGAACTCTCCACACTTTTCTTGATACGTTTCCCCAGACGGACACTGAACGCATCACACTTTTTCAGGTGGAGCACGAAATGCTGATCTTTCTGTGTCGACTCCTGGCTGAATGACTGTCCGCCCACGGCAGCCACCAAAATTCCTTGCTTATGAAAGTGACAGGCGCTTTGTCCCTTCTGGCAACCGGATCTATCTGTGTTGAGGTCCTTGACCGATTATAGAGAGGACATTGATCGCTGATATCAAAGTACCTTTTAAGTGGAATTCAAAACACATGCATTTCCCCATTGTGACTAGGGGCATGGCTACAGGTAGATGGGAGATGGTTGGTGGCCACCCAAACCGATCGTTTCCCAGCCAACCTAACAGGCACAGATAAAATGAACCAACATGTCCAAATGGCCACTCTGGGTGGGATCACAATAGCGCCACTGACTGTGACGTACTTCTGGTTAAAGTGAGATTGTCACGTATGTCAGTGACAAACAAAGTCTGCAGACTGGTTTTTGTTATTCTTTCACTCATTTTCACTTCTGCTTGATCTATACAAGCAAGACATAAAAATTGCAATGGAGGAGACCAACCTGATCCATAACGTGAGCAAGCAGGTTTTTCTCTCTCTCAAGACTATGGAGGTCTGCAGTTTATAGGGTGCAAGGAGGGAATAAGCCAGGATGAGTGTCGACCCACCACAGGTCACACGCAGACACCTACGGGCTGTTTGGCAGCTTCAGTTAACCTCAGCATGTTTTTGGACTGTGGGGGGAAGCCGGATGGTGACACGGGAGAATTTGACATATTTTGTTATGACTAATATGACTTGTGACTCTCTTCAGTTAATATTTATCCAGTAATAAATGTGATTTTTAAATGAAATACTTTGCAGTGAGCTGAACTGGAACAGACGCAGGCTTAAAGTACACAAACATACCCCTTAAACACAGCCAGACTTTTCTTAAAGATTAACATCTTTATTTTCAATTTAATGAACATTTATATGAAGTTATGTAACTTAAATTTAGAGATTATGGCATTTTAACATCGCTTCACCTGCTGAGACCAGTGTGTTATATCCCAAAATGTTGCAGTTCGGTCTGTGGTGATCTTAATGGGTATGTGCACTCTTTATGAATACAGTGGACCGTTAGGGGCGCCAGCCTCCCGCGATCTGGAAAAACTGTGTAAAGTGTTTTGGTCCCTTTGGCGAGTTACAGTAAACGAGTATGTGAGCAGAGCGGAGCAAAGGGAAGAGACACGAGAACCGTGAGATACAATGATCATAGCGAGATCTCTGCGAGAGGCTGCCGTGAACGTGCTGGCCGTCCTCCAAACCAGCGCTGAATGTATGTTTTTCGCATGTACTGTATGAGTTATTGATTTTTTGTGTTTTGTCTGCAGCTTTCGCAAAACTCCCAAAAACTCCCGTTTAATTTCTTAAGCCATCGAGATAAAGTTTGGACACACCTACCCATAGAAAGGTTTATTTGTGTACTATTCTTTACATTTTAGAATACTTATAAAGATATCAGCAATATAAAATCACATATATGGATTATCTACTGACCAAAAAAGTATTAAATTGTTGGGGGGGGGGCAGATGCGACACTATCAGTCTCCTATGGAGTGTCCAAAATTTTGACTGATGCTGTATATCGAAACCACAGTGGGGAAAGTGACGATGTCGAAGAGTCGACTGTCATCTTAGTATCCACCGTCATGGAGGAGCAGCTGTCCCTGAGCCCTCTAGAGGACAAAGAGGGCAGTGCGATGAGACCCTTGCAGTAGGGAACTTCTGTGTTCTAGGGCAGCTAAACTGGCACAATGCAGACTGGACTAGTAAAGAACGCAGCTTAGCAGAATGGTAAAGGATGAGGGCAGCAATAAGGGCTCCTTAGCTGCATTCAAAACCAACATCCCAGTTATGACTATAGTTAAGACATTAGCGCATGGTAACAGGAGCAGGTCAGCTTATCACATCTAAATTTATCTTGTAGCCAAGGCAACCGGCTGGTCAGAATCACCCTGTCAGCGCTCCGCAGTGTCCTGCACTGCAAGTCTTCCTGGGCCACACAGTTCCAATTTGTACCTTTGAGGGTACAATTACTTGTCACTGTGGCTGTACCCTCAAGGATCTGCCAGTTGTACCCTAGCTGTAGGTATTTTAAATGTACTTTTAAAAGGTACAGAAATGTACCATTGGGGAACATTAATTATGTTCGTACCCTGGGGAACAAAACTGTAGCAGTGTTGTACAGTTTATTTTGACAGTGCAGAAGCAGCCAGTGTCTGTCTGAAGCCCTTGAAAGACATTATAGAAGAGCAAACCCAGTGTTCAGTCTGTGAGAGCAGCTCTCAAGATATAAGAAGAGAGGAGAGAAAGTAGGAATTGTTATTTACAATACAATGCCTCATTTGTCTGCCTCAAATCTGCCTTCATCTTTGACTGGGCATTTTGAAAGTGCTCTGTCACCCTGTTCAGGCTGTTTGTAACAGTCCTGTCACATTTCAGCACTTACTGAGATGCCTCCCACACTCTTCTGGTCATGAATTTCAGCGGCCTTCAAGCACTGTGCCAATTTATGTTGTTAAATGTTCTTATAAATAAATCATTTCTATAATAATAAGTCTTTGGAGTCTTAGAAGTGACTAAGGCATCAGTAAGTCACAAAATTAATATATACCGTTTTATTTCAATGCTTTTGTGAACTCTCCAGACCTGAAGTTTTGTTTTCACTCCTTCGCAGTAATTTTCAATTCAGATCTCTGTGGGTGGGATTTTCCTCAGGGAAACGCGCCACATGGCCATAGTGCCGTGACTGACGCTCCCTCACAATGCAGGTAATGTGCCTCCTTCGGGACTCCTAGAGCAACCACTCGTTCAACACAAAGTCAAACTAGCAGTACTCAAGGATTCTTCGAAGAGACACAGTACCAAAGGAGTCCAGTCTTCATCTCAGCTCACTGGATAGCATCCATGTCTCGCAGCCATACAGCAAATCAGGGAGCACCAGGACTCTAAAGACTCGGACCTTCATCTTCTTACTAAGGTATTAGGAGTGCCACACAACCTTCTCCATCTCCAGAGATCTGGCCACTCCCTGATCTGTGTACCTCACAGACTGCTGCCACTGAAATCCAGAGTTTACGAAGCTCCCCTGACAGCAGCGGAAGATGGTCATTATGCCAGAAAGACAAGATGTTCTACACACCTATCCGGATGGTCCACCTCCAATTAAGATCCAAGTGCTTCTATGCAGCGGGCGACACATTAGTCTATGAGAGAACCATTCAGAGTTTCAGTCTGTGCTATTAAAAATGCTAACATTTACACCATATGTATTGGTTAGGCATATTTGCTTGTTTACAGAATGGAAAAGTAGACAAAGACGAAGTGTATGTATTAGTACTTAAACAGAATATGGGGCATTCGCACAAATTCATTATCGTAACATATCAAGTGCCTATTTGGAGGAAATGGTTGAGGGATAATTAAATCAGAGCTATAAATTATATAATTTTAATATAGCTAAGAAGTTCAGGTAATGTCAATTGCTCTGCACAAAATTCAAACACTGTATTTCACTGTAATATTTCATCGACCCCAGGATGCACGTTGAACAATGATATCCCAGACCAAGGACCGGGGGGGGGGGCGTCTATGGGGGGCACACTTGATTAATCTCCAGCAAAAATGATTGATTTTGGCTACCTTGCAATTTACAACAAGAGTGTTTTCACCTGCCTGGCTGGCTAAGGATCACAAAAGTGAACGGAAAGCAAAATGAAAAGTATGTTTAAAGTTAGATATTTCGAACATGAGCTAGATGTTAGCCACATAGCAGGGCGGCATTGGCGTCTTGTCACAGTCATGGCAGATCCTGACGAGAGCAAGATGGACAGTTGGCCAGGGTAGCATCTTCGGGGCGGGGGGTTCTGGAAAAGTATGGAATTTTAGAATGGAAAGTGGGTAGGAACACAGTGAACAGGATAGCAAAAATTCCAAGCGCTCGTAACGAAAATAATAAATGTCTCTCTTCATTTATTACAGGTTAAAGAAGAAAATAAACATCGTGATGACGACTTTGGTAAAATGTGCTGTTTTTATAGGTAAGAAATCGGTTTTCATTATATTCGTTCCAGAAGATTCAACATTTCCAGCACTCAATTGGTGAAATATTACCAGACATCACAAGACGTCTATTTTTATTTCCATGAATGACCGTTATAAATTATTATCATGCAACAAAATATATATGAAAACGTTAAAAATTTCTTTCATAATGTGACAGGATTGCTGTGGAACGGGTAAGCGGGCGATCGCTCGGGCAGGCAGACGGGCAGGAAACAGGCAAGGCAGGCAGAATACGGGGGAGAAACGGGAATTTATTCGGGAAGCGATTAGGGCAGGACGGAACAACAGCTCGAACATTGACTAACATCAATGACACAATGAACTCAGGCAAGACATGGACTGAAATAGACAGGACTGGGCGAAAATAAGTGGACACAGCTGGGTACGATCGGGGAAGCACACGTGGATAATCAGGGGGGCATGGCACACACAAGGATCGTACGAGCCGGGCATGACAGTAACTGCTAGAATCCTGTGTCTTTTTCTAAGAAGAAAAACACAAATTAGAATTCTGGTGTACAAGCAAAACAACAAAATAAGAATTTCTTCCCTGCTGTAAAAAGTTACTGATATTCTGCTGGATGGCTAGATGAACACCGCTTCAGTTCCCAAACCTCTCCTCAGGGGCACCTCAGCCGTTCCATGTTTTTCTTAAATTTCACCACCAGGTCACCTCATTAGTTAGATAAATAACTCGGGTATTGATTAGTCAAACAAGGTCTGCTAGTGGTTGAGCTAAAAAAAATACATTAATGTATTGGGTGGTTGCTGAAAATCCTGGGGTGGAATTAGGAGAAGTATTGAAATGGCTAAGCTAACACATTTTATTTATGACTTTTGTATAGTACTGTATGTTTTTTCATACAACATCTATCATAAGTTGCATAGATTTACCATGTTTGAATTAATTGATTACGTTCTGTTTCGGCTCTCAGTTCTGCTGACACCTGGCCTATGCAAGTATATCACAGTTTGCCAGGAAGAAGATCAAGACATACGGGTCGACTGCAATATCGAGTCTAAAGCCAACCAGCTTCCCACCTACACGTTTACCATGTCGTCAGCGAAGAAGGAGTTTATCATTAATACCAATTCCACTACTGAAAAGGCTGCCGACCAGTTCAAGGATAAGTCTACTGTGGAGCCGTTGCCTACCGGGGGGTTCAGGCTGAGAATAAGCGGCTATACGGCGTTAGAAAACACCACCTTCACCTGCAGATCTAATACTGGCACTAATCCTGACCATATGTTTGTTGAAAAAGGTAAGGAAACTAATTAAGTAATTAATATTAACAAACTGGTTTAAATGACAAACTAATAAAAATAATGATAGTTATTGTACTTTCTCATCTATATTATTATTATAGCTATTAAAATTGTTATTGTTGTTGTTAGGAGTTGTGATGTATGTATAATATAACTTCATGCCTGGGATGGGATGGATTTCTTTCCGGCTTGCAGGTAAAATGCTTGAATGTTCGACAATCAGCGTTTACCTGCACGGGTGTTCCTGGCTCGTCTACCTTCCGCTCACGTTCTATTCCATTCAGAGCTGGCAGTTGGTGAGCCTCTAAGAAAACAACATCAAGTTCCATGGATAAAAATCTGTAGTGATGGGGTACTTGTGAATCCATTTGGAGCAGTATATATAAAAAAAATTATTAAAAAAAAAATTCAATGACCTAAGAAAGTGCATGTATGTGTGACCACTGGTGGTCTGTAATCCATTTTACACCTTCATTCGTTTCTTTAATTAGAATGTATAGTATCAATGCTGATGTCCATGTATTATGAGTAAGTAAGGGGGAAGGGGAAGGAGTTCCTATATAGTAATTAAATGCCGATCTTTCCTCTGAAGCAGCCTTATCTTAAATCATCAGCTTGTTACTTCCAGAAAATAGCAAGAAGATTGATGAGCTTGACAGAAATAGTCAGGATGTATTATTTTTAAGTGCGATGTAATATGCATTTGTCCCTGAGCAACTGTCCTAATTCCTGGTGTGCAGCCATAAAATGAACAAAGTCAAAAAGGACAAAAGCAAGAAATTTTTTTACACAGAAACAAACCGTCTTGTTCAGAATTTCTCCAAAGTCTGCAATGAGAATGAACCATAATCAAAAACTGTTAGACTTTATAGTTTGTGATATAGTCTGACTGGGTTCAGTTTCATGAGAGAGCATTAAAATAAGAAAAAATGCCATCTTTATGATTGAATGTTTTTGTTTTTCATGCATTTTATGAAGGTTTAGGATGCAGACTCAAAATTCGCTTTTGACAACAATTTTATCTTCATAAAATGTATCCCTTTAAGTGCGTGATTACAGCAGACATGCTTCTCTTGAAAACTACAAATAATTCCCGGTTTATCAGTGTTACTCTGTCCGCATTTAACTACAGCGAGGCGCCAGACAGCAGCAGCATGGTGGTGTGTATTAGCATTAACATTAATGTGCTACACTGTGTATGAATCCTAATAGAGCCGCACTATATTACGAACAGGTGGAGTCACAAGTAACATTATTCTTTGACCAACTAGTGTTTGCTTAAGCTGTTGCAAATTGTGAATGCTTTAGAAGTGTATTCAGTGCTCAGGTATATATATATATGTTCATGCAGTATTGAAACATTATACATGAACGATTATCAAATATCCAACTTTGTCTCTGCATATGGACCTCAGTTTCATATACTAATTTCCTGTAAAGAATTAACCTTACACAATTTATTAAGCTCAGTGCTTCACAGAATGTTATTCAAAGAAAGCATATATGTTAATACTATATGGTTGTGGCTGTTGAAAATAAGACCTAACTTAATATTCTTTGAAACATATTGAATAAAGTGCTTTATCAGTATAACTACCTAAGCTGTACTTTTTTCTGAGGTGAGAATTTCAGATGTGTGTGAATCTTTGTGTGGTCTTGCCTCTGCATCCCTCTGTCCATCCTGTCAGTTTATGTTCTGTGTTTATTCGCTCATAATCTGAGTCATCTGCAGTCATCAGGATCCCTAGAAGCATTTAGTACAGGGGTGGCCAATCTTATCCGCAAAGGGCCGGTGCATTTGCGGATTTTTAGGATAACCTTTAGGTCAGCTGTTCAAACCCAGGTGTGAGGACTCATCAGCCAATCAGTCCTCTAATTAGTGACCTAATTTGGGAGTTGCAGTGAAAACCTGCAGACACACTGGCCCTTTGCAGATAAGATTGGCCACCCCTGATTTATTATTATGGATAAATGCATCCATCCATCTTCCATAAACACATAATCAGTAGAGCATTGTTTCCCAACCCGGTGTTCTGGGACCCTCAGACATTGGAACTTATACCAACAAACTCACTGCACGACATAGGGGACACCCAGGATGGGACAGCAGTCCATCATAAGACACACACTGTGGGCAGAGAGCAGTTCATATAACTGTATGTCTTTCAACAAGAGGAGAAAAGAAACTCAAACCAAGAGGTGTGAGGAGCCTCAGTGAGCCAGTATACTATCAGGGCTGGTTAACACTAATGCTGGAGACCTACCACCATGTACAGCTTAGGTGCAGCCCTAATTTATCACACCTGACACGGGTAATCAGGCCCTTCAGTGTCTCAGTATTAAAGCCAGCTTAGGTTCAACTTCCAATTCAATACTTATCTGAATCTGGTGTGGCAGATTAGCACTGCAGGGTGGTAAAATTCCAGGAGGAGGGTTGGGTAGCAGGGAGCATGATGGTGCAGTGGTTAGCACTGTTGCCTCACACCTGTGGGACATGGGTTCAAGTCTCTGGAAGAGTTCCAAGTTTGTGGAATTTGCATGTTCTCCCCATGTCTATATATTCTGGTCCCCCACAGTCCAAAAATATGCTGAGTTCAAGTTACCAAATTGCCTGAAGGTGTGTGAGTGTAATGGCTTGGCACCCCATCCCAGGTTGTTCCCTGCTTTGCACCCAGAGGCTCTGGACCCCCACTCCATGACCCTATGATAGGATAAACGGTTTTAGAAAATGGCTGAGTCTTCAGATCAATCAGTCAGTCAAAGCACAAGAGGAATTGAACTATTTAGTTTTAAAGTAGTTTGTAAAACCGGAACATGCTTGTTCACTGCCATTGGAATCGCATCAACCAGGGACTTGCAGTGTTTCATAGATGTCTGGACTTGTTGATGCTTTGAAATCTTAGCATTGTGAGGCTGACTTGTATAGACTCACAATGTCCACTTTGGTCTTTGCCTGCAAGATTTTGAGGAGACATATTCCCCTAGGGAGGCTTTATCAGCAGGGCTGAACCTAGGACAGAACAAACTTTTGTTTAAAAACACTAATCTCTATTTCACAGTAAAAAGTTTCCCATAGCAAAATAAACTGCATGATCCCAATATAACAGCATGTGGTCCTTTATTTAACAATACAACAGGTATGATTCAAATAAAAATTCTACAGCAGCGTTTCCCAAACTGTGGGTCGTGGCCCCCTAGTGGGCTGTATTTAAGGTGGGCCGCCACATGTTGCTGCAGAGCTTTCGTAGGTCAATTAATGAGAAACTAGATACCAAGCTCAATTCACCAGAAAATAGACTGATGGCTGTCAATTAAACCAAAAAATATTTTAGAAAATGAAAAGCAAACAGCGACTTTAAAACGAAAGCTTTGGAGAAAATTCCGTAAGCAGTGAGTATTTAGCATTTGGATTACAAAATCAACCCTTTCGTTAGGCCGGTGAACATAATTATGAAAAAAATAAAACGGTACTTTCCCCACAGTATTGCAAATATACAAATAAAGTTGATATTTATATTTAGTCTTTTCTGTGGCCATCAAACGTCTAGCTAACTGCAAGGCAAATGATCTTGCACCATCAGTTAGATACCATAGGCTGCAGGTGGAGACATCGCCCAGTCTCTACCGATTTACAAAAGGAAAATTAACTGTTTTTACTATGCTATTGAAGACCGAATCAGGTTGACCATGAAAAATGTTACGATTAACGATCGCTGTCAATATAAAAAGAGTAAAAACATACATAATTACTTTATAATTGTAGAGTAGAAAGTAAAAGTTTCTAATATTGTTAATACGCAGTAGAAGTAAAAAAGTAGCCAAAAGGCTTACGTACAGTAACGAACTTTCTAAACCGCCTTAAATATCATATTTGTAAGTAATTTGTTACGTACAGTAACGAAATTAAAATGATCGAGACCAATATATAATTTTCTCAAAAATTCAGCACGGGCTGAACAGAACGCTAACCGATGACGTTTACAGTAACACAAAACGTCATCAACCTTCGCCGACCGCGCTCTCGCTGCAGGTATTGAGTCGCACTTTTGAAAGCACTTTTTGGCCGAGGTTGGCTTCCGTAGCTGAAGTGAAAGCGCAGCCGACGGAGAAAATGGCTACTACCAGCAGCGCTGGCAAGGATTCGGTTCTCTCTAAAGCAGAGTACCTCAAGAGGTATTTGGGAGGTGATAACGATGGCATACAGTCCAAAGACAAGAAGACGAAACGGAAGCGAATTAAACGCGTTGGAAAAGGGTGCGTGGTACATCAAGACACTTCTTATTAAATGTAATGGAAAGTTGGACAGCTATTTGTTCTTTGCTATTCCTAGAAAAATTCTAAATTAGAATTTCGTTTTAGGCTAAAAATAGTTGATGACGATGTGGACTGGAAGCAGCTGGTGAACATAGACGAAAAAGAAAACCATGAAGAAGACGATGAAGAAGAAGAAGAAGAAGAGGCACCTGTGGTAATCTAACATCTTGTCTCTATTAGTATTCAGGGTTTATTTTAGGTTAGATTTTGTTTGATAACTCACGCATTCGAAGTTCTGTAAAAGGGAAATGAATTGCATACTTGTGGATAAATTTATAGAGTGCGATGTCGTTACCAGGTAATCCCATTATTGCACCTACTTAGGTATATGAACGAAGTAGCGAGCCATAGTCTGTTACTTGGACTTAATTGCTCTTGTATTTAAGTTATTGGTGAATATTTGTTACAGTTGCGCTAGTATCATGGACATATGTTTGACGCACAGGTGGCTGAAGTTATAGATGAACGGCCGAATGAAATAAAGTGTTTGGAGGAGTTCAGGACTAGCAATAAGTGGCGCCTTTTGGGAGGTGAGAGGAGAAAATGCTCTGAATCACTGTTACCTTGTGCAATGTCAATTTAATTATGATGTTTGTTATTGAAGTATGCATCTGAAAATATGATCCCACCATTTATAGTTACAAATGAAGAATCGCAGGAATCTCAAGAGTCATTTGGCTGCTCTTCTGTGCCAAGGTAGTAAAATTGCATTGACGGTGTGGTATAATCTGAAAAATAACTTAAGTAAATGAAATCCTCATGTTTCTCACTGCTTTATGCAGCAATTCTCAGACAATTTTACACATAGTTATAATGGATTCTCTTTATGTCAGACCACCATGTATTTAACAACTACTAATTTTTACCTGGCAGACTCATTTTCTGCACATTCATATGCTGTAATAAGTTAAGTTATAATAAGTTCTTGATGCCAACGCATTAGTGCCGTGTTTCAATTGTCATGTGTACATAGTATATGAAACTCTTACATGCCTGCAACCTTCAGACTACTGCCAGTAAATGTAGGACATTAAGAACCATAATAAATAAAGAATACTGCCGTAGAAGCCACATGAACACAATAAGATGGGTAAAATTTTGATTTGGTGTCATATCTGAACTTTGCAGTTTAAGTTCTGACTATTTGCATATTCCTAAATCTGCACTACATAGAAAGCGAAAGCCTTTTTGTGTTGAAACTACCTTTTTAGCTTTTTTTTTTTTCTATTTTGATGAATAAAAAAATATAGCACAGAAGCAACATCTCAACAGAAAACCACAGGTTCAAAGGGAACGAGGAAGGGTTCTTCAACTGCCACGACAACAAAAAGGGCTCGCCATGATTCTCCTGATGTTTCACCCAAGAGAAAAATGCGTCACGACTCACCTGACCAATCGCCAGTGAGGAAAATGCGTCACGACTCACCTGACCAATCGCCAGTGAGGAAAATGCGTCACGACTCACCTGACCAATCGCCAGTGAGGAAAAGTTCTTCGTCATCCTCTCATCCGCAAAAGAAGTTAAGCAGTCCCCATTCCAGCTCGCAGAAAAAACAAACAAAAGGTACTGAATTTCCATCCATCCATCCATTTTCCAAACCGCTTATCCTTACTGGGTCGCGGGGGGTCCGGAGCCTATCCCGGAAGC
>JAODJX010000040.1:7038225-7066632 GCA_026776945.1 Isichthys henryi | reverse complement strand
TATATATAATAAAGCTAATTCAGCATTATAGAATCATAGTGCTATACCCTGTATATACCCTCTATAGCCACTAACCTATACATAGCTTATCCATAAATATTATTTTATAACACTGCATCCCTGAGATGAGACATACTGAATGCTCTTACCTCAGCGCTAGATTGATGCCGAGGTTGTCAGGATGCTGCATGGCTGGTGATCTCCTTTGGGGTTTGCAGTCTCTCTGGCGGAAATCGCATCTGTACTTGGTAAGATGCTCCATGGGAGCCTGTGCGGGCTCCGATCTCGCCGCTGCTCTTTGCTTCCGCACTGCTGCAGGCTCCACGTGCGGATAGGGTTTGTATTCCTCCTGGTGCGTTGTCACAAACTGTCTCTCTCCTGTAGCAGCAGTTTATTCACTTTTTATAAGTAAAAATCAAGCAATACCTAATAAAGAAGAACTGGAACATGGAAGATTCTAACCTTCAAGTCTAAGACTCACAGGCATCTGCTTCTGCTCTTGCCTTTCTCCACTTTTCTGGACGAATTCTCTCCGCGACGTCGTCTCCATCTTCTCTCTTTTGTCTGGATAAAGTAATGAGCCTATGTAGAAAAACATGAGTCTCAACCTTCCATCCATCCATCTCCTAACCGTACCCTGTAGTTTGAACCAGGAAAATCCAGAAAGCTGCAGTAGTGGTTTCCTGTACTGGTTCACCTTGCCAGCATTTCACTTAATTCACATCCCTTAAAACCCTTTTCAGTGATTTTCCAATATGTCTGAATGCTGGGCCACTGAAACACTTGCCTACTACAGCAGAAAGTTCCCCTATCCTAGGAAACGAGTTTGTGTGCCAGTGACAATTATCACCACCAGCGTTGACTTTCAGTCTTCGAGAACGTGGTTCCTCCTCTGAAGTCACAGGCCACTTCACTGTTGTTGTATCTGTCCCTTTCATGGATGCTGGAATCCCCTGAACAGATAAGGAGGTTATAATGAGAGAGAGACACAATGGCTCTAGCATCAAAGACTGGAT
This sequence comes from Isichthys henryi, assembly GCA_026776945.1. Classification (NCBI taxonomy): domain Eukaryota; kingdom Metazoa; phylum Chordata; class Actinopteri; order Osteoglossiformes; family Mormyridae; genus Isichthys; species Isichthys henryi. The sequence goes on along the minus strand of JAODJX010000040.1, from coordinate 7,065,616 downwards.
ATGAGGGTGGATTTAACTATGAGGATGGACAAATTGTAACTTACTTTCGCAACATTCCGTGACAACAGAGGCTTGGTACAACACTGGACATCTGAAATTAAATGATAAAAGAGGGAGGAGGTTTAGTATTTCTCACTCTACATGTCTACCTTCTATTATCTGTATAATTTACTGTATAGTGGGGAAATATGCCAGTCATGCATTTTATATACGGTACCATTGTAAAGGCTGGACACACCTGCGTTTTATGCATTTTAGCTATGTAATTCACCATATAGCAGGATTCCCCTCTTCCAGCCCTAGAGGGTCAGTTTGCAAATTTCCCTGCTCAGACACACAGAAGTCAGGCCAATTAAGTGAATAAATGTTTGAACCGGGGAATCTGCAAACTGTGTTGGATTCCGGCTGCCCAGGACAGGAATTGGAGAGCGACGTGTTCAAGGTAGTGAAGTATATTGCAATGACCAATATATTGCAATGACGTGACCCATTCATCTATTTTCTATACCTACAGTGTGATGGGGGCCAAGAATCTACATGCACAAGGCTAAGAATAACTCAGGATGGGGCAGCATCCCATCACAGGGCACATTCACACAGTTCAGCTTTTCTGGAGTGAGGGGGAAACTTGCAATGACATACGCAGGTAGGGAAAGTATTTTTCAGTGAATAAAATGCGTTTGGTGTGACAATACAGGTATGGTAAAAACTAGCAGTGTAACGGTACACGTATTTGTACTGAAAATGTTCGGTACGGGTCTTTCGATTAGGTACACATATGTACCAAAGGAAAGTAGCAAATGCGGAACCTTTGTGTGTTTCCCCTGAGTAACATTTGGAAAGGGGCGGATGAAGTCGTGCCATTACGCATGCGGGCGTACGTCCCAATGTGAAGCTGGAAGGCATCAATATGAATACAAGTGCAGCAGAGGAATTGTTTAAAATGCTCCACCAAAATGGATATTTATTTCGTTATGGTTTGTCTCTTTTGAGACAATATTTGTGTTGACAATTCTAATATGAAGGTGAAAGCTGGTAATGCAAATACAGTACAGATCAGGTACAGTTAATTTTCTAAGTGTGTACCATAATGGATATTTATTTTATTTTTTATTTATTTGAGAAAATATTTATTTTGATTTGAAGTAAATGTTAGAGTTTTATTAGTAGGTTGCAGCAATATTGACAGAGACTTTTTATTTAAGAAAGACATACATTGTTCAGTAAATCACTGTTTAATAAAGAAAAAAAGAAGCAAATTCACGTTTTGTTTCTTTAACTTCCGCTGTAATGAAAACGTACCGAATTGTAACTTCAAATCCGAGGTACGTACTGCACCAGGATTTTTGTGTACCGTTACACCCCTAGACAGCAAATAAGACAATCGCCCTCTTTCAACTGTTAGCAGAATTAGTGTAGAGGAAGGAAGAATTATAGGAAGAATAAGGAAGAATTAGTGTAAATGCCTGTACAGTTCTGTGCATTATGATGCTTGTAAAAATCACATCACTGTAAGTGATTTTCTTAGCTGTATAATGGTGAGTTGGGCGTTACTTCTGGGCCTTACCCCAGCCTTGTGCCCCCCCCACCCCGGAATTCCCTGATCAAGAGGAGCGGTTGGATGAGAAGATGGATAAATGCTGGCCATGCCTTCAGCAGGTAGTGTACCAGTTGTTGGGGGTTACCATGGAGGGGTTACCATGGAGGGTTACCATGGGGGGTTACCATGGGGAGGTTACCATGGGGGGTTACCATGGGGAGGTTACCATGGGGGGTTACCATGGGGAGGTTACCATGGAGGGTTACCATGGGGGGTTACCATGGGGAGGTTACCATGGAGGGTTACCATGGGGAGGTTACTATGGAGGGTTACTATGGGGAGGTTACCATGGAGGGTTACCATGGAGGGTTACCATGGGAGGGTTACCATGGGGAGGTTACCATGGAGGGTTACCATGGGAAGGTTACCATGGAGGGTTACCATGGGGAGGTTACCATGGAGGGTTACCATGGGAGGGTTACCATGGGGCCAGGCGAAGCTGCACTTGTAGTCACTAATCAGCTGGTTGTCAAATCCCCAGCCAATCTGCACGTTTCCATTCAACTTTCTGCACCCCCGGTGTCGCTTATGTTTCCTATTAGAAAATGCACAGCATTAAGATTACGCATACTGTACCTCGCTTTTAAACTCGAATACAGATGGTTCTATGATACATAAACGGTACACATGTACGGACTTAAACTTAATACCATTCAGAACACTACATGCACAATACACAAGCTATAAGCATAGCATAAAGTGCATTTTAGATTTCTAATCCTTAACCTTAAAATCAATGAACCATATAAGACAGAATCATAGCAAAATGATGTAATTTTATTTTCATGTCAACACATATTTTGCATTTTATTTTTGTAGATTTTGTCTTATTTCTCTTACCCACAGTCGCAGAGCTCACATATACAAGTAAAACTGGGAAAGTCCTTATTTTCCTGGTCCATTATTGAAAATTTGCATTGAAATCTCTCCCCTCATTCAAATTTTTTTTTTCAGGAATAAGCAATGACCTTAAGTTAGAAAAATTCGAGTTTCCACCGGTTCTCAAGTGAAACAGAAAAAGGGAGCTGCTGGCTTTGCTGTATACCTGTTGCTATGGCAGCCGCACTCACTAACACTCAGTGAGTGTTATTCAAAAGAGGTTTGAATAATGAGCTATTATTAGTTCCATGGATGACAGTACATGGCCTCCTCATTTGTTTATCCACTGTCGATTCACTGGAACTGTTAAACAATAAATTAAAGTATTATCACATAACTGTATTTATCAAAGCCAACTATTACTGTACATAATCAGCTTAATCCCAGGCTGGCCATCTGGTATACTGGGCATTTTCCCAGTGGGCTACTGGTTTTCTGGCCTGGCAAAATTTTCATGGGGACCCCCCTGCTTGACAGAATTTATTGTGGGGTACCTCAAAATCCAGGGTCCATTTTTAATCGTAGTCCAGCCCTAACTTAACCCTTTTTTCATCCACTAAGAACTTCCAGTGCAGAATTAGTCATTTTAAGAATGGCAGAATTTGCTTAAGATGTCTGCATAACCTAATATGCTTGTATTCTGGCTTATTGGCTTGGGCATCAGTACAGGAGCCCATTTTCTGATGAGAGTCATCAGCGATGATTCTGCTGGAGGATCAGAGCCAAAAAAACAAAGATGGGGAATCACTTCCTCCGAGGGAACTGGTGAAAATAGTAGTACCCTTTGGTAGTTCCCCTTAGTAGTACCCCTATGTGTATTTTGGTATTTAATCTGTTTATCCAAACAAACAATACAGACTTTGTAAGATCTCGGATTTTTAAATACTTTAGCAACACCTTTCTTGAGATTTCAAGTCAGCACATTTACTTCTTAGTAGGTACTATTACTATTATTTAGTAAAAATGCAGAATTAGCCGTCTGCTATTTTACAGGCGTTACTCTTAATGCAACCTCTGGAGGGACTGAGATACAGTGCTCATTCAGTAGCTTAATCAAAGGAAAAAAGTGGTTAATTAATTAAAAGCCTTGCTGACAAACTCTATGGAATAACGATAAGAGGAACTAGTTTAGTGCTGCCTCACACTTTTTTAAAAAATGTATTTTTAATGTTTCTTTTGTTACTTGTCCTAGGATTCCATCCGTTTTGTTATTAGACTGGATTCTTAACACTCATAACAGAAACGAAAGTTAGATATAACAAAATATATGCTGGCCTCGGTAAACACTGCATAATTAGTCTGCTCTGGCGCTGTGCCTGTCACTTATTCATTAAAGTACTGTAGCAGAAGACCACACACTTTGAAAGGTTAAATTTTAAACAGCAGGAAATCCCATTAATACTGCTTTTTCAATTCCCAACTTTTCCAAAATTCTTTCCTAGTGACCAAGAAACTGACAGCTTATGCTGTTACCTCCTTTTTTTGGTATGAACATTTTTGTAAATATTTTCTGGAATAGATAGTTCAGAATAAATGTAATACAGATCTGAAACTGATCGGAAATGGAAGGAATCTACTTTCAAAGCTTCTCACCTATCTGGCCTCAGCAAAATTGTGTTTTATTATCCAGCAAAATAATTCACTTGATACGGTGTCACCAGACACCCAGTAGTGAAAGGCAGATGAAACCCAAACAGGTCTTTGCCCCCTTTACAGCATGTGAGACCCTCCCCAACCAGGTACTATCACTGAATCCATCCTCTGACCGCTTGTTCTAGTAAGCACTGGGGGCTGGAGCTTGTACCAGGCAATACAGGGCACAAGGCAGGAGTTTGTTTGTTTGTTCCTATATTGTTTTACCCTGCTTTGGGTAAATATTATAACAAGAAATAATCAAGCATTACATTTTTGAGGATTTGCAAACATTTAAAAATCTTATGTGCAAACAATAGTTTACAAATACTGTAGCTTCCTAACACAGCTTGTGTACACACTGACTAGCTTTCACTGCAGGGTGTAACCCCTGTTTTTTTGCCTTGTGCTGCCTGAAATAGACTCCAGGCTGCAGAGGTACTGACCATGGTAAGAGACTGGATGGATGGATGGATGGATGGATGGATGGATGGATGGACTTATTTTTAAATAAGTCCCATGGAAATTGTGAGGTTATTCAAAATGTTGTGGCAATTCATATGCAATGCATTACTATATAACCACGAATAAATTTTTTATATATTAAAAAGTATATCTTATACAATAAAATCTGTTACATATTTGCCCTGTGTTAATACTGCAATAACCGCATTAAAGCAATAAAACACAATGGGTCATGGTACAGGATGGTATACGATGGTATACGATGGCATAGGATGAGAAAGATTTGCTGACATTTTATTCTGAACTAATGTATACATTTTTACTTCTATTTCTTTATGTGGGGTATTTTTACGTTTAGGTTAAAGCCAAAAACCGACACAAATTTATTGAAATTTAAAATCTGGTAAAATACAGGGATTTTCACTTCTAAACAGCTGGTGATAAAAATTGATTTGAGCCCAAGAACACTAAGCTGATAGCTGGCAGCCAAAATCAATAAACCTGGAACGGAGAGAGGGTACGATTCTGTTACTGTCCATCTATCCACCTCTGCTGAGCCTGGCTTTAACTAACCTTTGGTCCATAGTTTGCTATTAACCAAATTTCTATAGCAGGCTCTTTGATCCAAAGCCACTTTCAGCGTGTATCACCTACACAGCTTGGTGTTTAGTAAGCTGACCTGCTGAAGAACTCAAGACGCCATTCTCCAGATCCTCAGATGGTAAACAAAGTAACAATATAAGAAGCAGGAGCTGCAATGAGAATGAGAAGAATGAAGGACTATACCAGGTCTCACAGTAGTTCATGGCTTTTGGGAAGCATTGCTGTTTCGTATCATATCTCACTCTGCTTCTGCCGGTTTTCCTCCAGAAGAGGCACACAGGAAGTAAACAGAAGCGCATCGAGCAGCAAGCAAACACAAAAGACAAGAGGAAGCCCAGGTGGACACGATCAGGCTTCACAATGTTAAAAAATTAAACTTACAGGTACAGCAACCAAGGGCTGGTTCAGCCTATAGAAGCACATGAAACAATTAGAATATGTGATATTAAAGTTATTTACTTTGCTTTTAATATTTCACTACTTTTCTTGTGAAACAGACACCAACTAACCCTGAGCTACTGAAATGTTTTCAATATAAATGATCCATTGAGCACCGCTGAGTATATCTGTCTCGCAGCATCACAGCTTGGGTCAGATGCTGTGCTACCCGTGGCCAGAAAGCTCAGCGGCAGGTGGTCATTTCAGCACATTGTATCATCAAGGCTGAGCGGCCAATTATGGAGGAGCTTCACTGCCAGCGTTGCAGGAGGATGGCAGAGAGGATGAAATGAACCTGGCAGACTTTGTTTTCTGCTGCTCTGGGGGGTGGGGGGGGCGCTCATCAGAATCTCGCCTAGCGCCCCAGAACACCTAGAGCCAGCCCTGCACCTACCTACAACACCAGTGCTACCAAAACCCAAAGCATGCAGAGAACATAAAACATTGAATCACTGGCTTTTCGTCTCTGAACACATTTGCAGTGCAGAGTTCTTTTGTTAGTCCTTGTCTCCTATTGGACAGTCAGTGTCATGGCACTCATAGAATTCTTCTCTGCAGGGCTGCTACGCAGCTTAAAATATCCATTGACCTTTAGCTTTTAAGCAATCAGTCATGACATTATTTCTCCTGTTTCCATTTGATAAACACAGTTCGCGCACTGACAAAGACCTTGGCATTTTAAAATGCTTTCGGCATTTCCTGTGCAAACAAATTAGCTTTTACATCAAAAATGACGTCTGAACTTATATGCCTTCAAAAAGAACAAGACAATGAGGAGGAATAAATATTACTTGACTGTGGGAAATGAATCATAACAACTTAGTCATCATCTGATCCAGCAGCCTGGTTCAGTAAACCGGTCACACAGTGCAATAGGAGGAAGGCAGAGAAATCGCTCCCACTAAGCACGGTACTTAACGCCATGGTGCCACAGCAGTCAGTGGGGTCACAACAACATAACTGAGGCAAGAACTGTAACCTTTTAAAACTAAATACAACACTCTAGCTTCCCACGGTGAACTTCCAAGTGAACCTAGTCATAGGCACATGAACAGAATCATGCAGTCAAAAAGTTTGGACACGACCAAAGCGACAACAAAGGAGAGTGACAGTATCACATCACATGACCTGGCCACCTGACCTAAACACCCCTGAAATGGTTTTGGAGGAAAAGTGGCCAATGAGAGCTCAGCATATATGTGGGAACATGTTTTTACAGCTCATTCAAATACATCTTTACTGTGTACTAGGTAGTATAGAATATATTATTTACTTTCTTATCTTCATAAATGTAAAGACCTTAGAATCATACTAAAACCAGAACATATCATATATCAGCCTCGACCCCATCCATTGTAAATTCTAAATTTCAGAAAAGAAGTTAAAGTTGTTGCAATGAGAAATTGCATTTCTGTACTGTATAATGAAATCTGCGCTCACTCGAATATTTCGTTTTTGTAACTGTTATTCTGGTTGATTTAATTTCAAAGTCGGTTGGGAGGCTAATTTGGAAGTTTATTTGAAGTGAGGATTGTATTAGTGTTACGCCACAGCAGGTAAACTCAGTTGAAAGGCCAAAGACTTTTTATTAATTAATTTTCCCGGGAACATGTTTAAAGAAAAAACAAAACGTAATATTCTACAAATATGTATATATATAATTAAACCGAACTTTTCAACAGGAACTACAGAAGCCGTCATAATCTAAAACCACTAAATAACTTCGGATTCGGATACGATGCATTTTATTTAGTAATGCGACACAATTCCTAGACTGCAAATAAACAGAATAAAATCATTAGCCGCAAACGAAAGCCGCAGTTTGCAGCACTGTAATGAACATGTTACGTAATTAAATACAGATGTGGGCTGACGACCTTAAAATGTAAGCAGGTTTTAGCCTCCACCCCCCATACGATTGGTTCAGATCCTGGGAGGATTCCCTCCGTGTAATAAAGCCAGGCACATTTTCGCTGTTAAGTCCTTTACTTTCGTTCCTTATTCCCAAACAAATGGCCACAGAGCGCGACAGAGCTGTTCTTCAAGCCATATTCAATCCAACGACGCCTTTCGGCGATGTTGTTGGCTTAAATGAAAAGGAGGATGTGACAGATGATGGTAAATTTCCGTTTTTAATATTTAAATTATATGAATAAACATTGCTATTAAAGTTATCCAGACCGGTATTGCCGGAAATCCCAAGAGAATCATTGCGGCGGTGAGGGAGTGTCTTTGTTGTTAATATATCTTAATGTACACTCCTGGTCAAGAAAGAAAAAATATGGGCCAAAGCCAAAATTATAATACATTGCGCTTTTAATGAAATCTATAGCAAATAGCCAGAAGATATTTTGGAATTTTTTTAACACAGAGGCATGTTTTCACGATTTTATCTTTGCATACAAGAAGACTATGTAAGTGATTTCCCCTGTTTTACAATCGTTTCTCCCGACAGTTCACTGCAGCAGTGATCAGTGAGGAGCGAATGCTGCCACAGGTCTACGGAATGCTGTTTTTTTTTTAGTTCGTATTAACTGTCTTCACAATTTTTGGATTTGGCCCTTCTCTTTGCCCAGGAGTGTGCGTTATTTTATTGCCAGTCTTATTTGAAGTGTTATTTCCCAAGTTATTCATATAGAAGCTTCCTGTCTCATATTTTGTATAGTCTGCTTTGTCGCAGGTGTGAGGCTTGCATATTCTCCCTGTGTCTGAATTGCCCATAGAGCTCGCTTGTCATTGTGTGTGTTTGGATGAGTGTGCTCTGTGACGGACTGGCATCCCTTCCACGGTGAACCCAGCCTCGTGCCATGTGTTGGCTGGGAAAGCCTCCGGCCCCCCCAGCCTGTCTGACTCGGATAAGCAGCTGGAAGATGGATCACTGTCGCTGAACTCTTCCCACTTTTATTTGTAAACTGTTACTGATTTTAAGGATTAATAATTGAAAACACATTCTTTTTCCTCTTCCAAAGATGGTGCCTTTCACGCAAAGCTCCTGAGGCAGGTGAAAGACCTGGAAATCCAAGGGGTGTCGGCTGCAGAGTCCGGTGACATGTCCAAGGCGCTAGAACATTTTAACCAGGCAATCACTTTGTTACCTCAGAGGGCCTCTGCATACAACAACAGAGCACAGGCCCGCAGACTCCAGGGGGACCAAGCAGGTACGTTGCTAGGTAGTCCTTAGGTGAATCTCAGTGCTAAGAACGCAAAGACCATATCTGTGGTTTGGCAAGACCAGTTTTGAAAATTTGGACTTGGGACACAGTGAATCATGGGATTGGTCTCATTGGGCGGTGATACAAGTGATGTATCCTTGATATTTGGGGTGGAGCAAGACCAACATCCGGGCATTTTTACCGCCCTCTGAACTTGTGTTCATAGTATTGGAACTGGTCTTCGGTAATGGAAGATGACATAAAACAAGTACACAGGAACACAAGTATGCATATTTAGATTCAACCCTTGTGCAGTTTGTCTTCAGTTCCATACAGGTTCCAGTATATATTATGACACAGTGCCTTAGTGGAGTACAGCCTCACACCTCCCGGGCTGTGGGATTGGACCCCATACCCTGACGTGTGTGGACTTTGAATATCATCTGTGTCTTTGTGGTTTCCAGCTGCAGTCCAAACACATGTGCATCGATGTTCCTGGGTTGCCCTTAGTATGTGAGTGTGTGCCCATCCAGGGTAGCCCTATCCCTGTGTGCCGAACTTCCTCAGACCAGAATGGGGCCCTCACTCACTCAGCACAGGATAAATAAGCTGGATGAACAAATTTCTGTGTATATAAGTTATTTTTACAGTGGTCAGCATCATGGGAAAGTTCTGATGGACATCCTTCCATCCATCCATTTTCCAAACCGCTTATGCTACCGGGTTGTGGGGGGTCCGGAGCCTATCCCGGAAGCAATGGGCACGAGGCAGGGAACAACCCAGGATGGGGGGCCAGCCAATCGCATAATAGTTACCATGGCCATGGTATTTAAAAATGTAGCCAACATAGTTTATCTAATAAATTTTTTTTCACAGTTAAAACATTTTGCCAAAGATGTTTGTCTGTGTACAGACAGTCAGACCAACCCCTGTATTTATATACGGACGCTCCCTGGGTTACGATAGTCCATGTTATGGTATTTTGACTTTACAATGAGTAAATGTTTTTCACTTTCAGTACATTATTCGATAAATTACATTAAATATTCGACACGTTATTATAAAATAGGCTTTGTGTTAATGATTTTACCCATCTGTAAGCTAATGTAAGCATTCTGAGCTTGTTTAAGGTAGACTGGGCTAGGCTATGATGTTTGTTAGGTTAGGGGAATTGTATTAAAATGCATTTTTACCCTACAATATTTTCGACTTACAATAGGTTTGTCGGAACGTAATTTTTACGTCATTTACAGTTAAGGGCCATGCATCTATGCTTAGAAGTGTGGAGCATTGGGATGGATGCCTTATTCATTTCAGGTGCAATGCAGGACCTGGAGCAGGCCATATCTTTAAGCGGGGGCACCGGCCGAACGGCCTGCCAGGCCCTGGTGCAGCGGGGGCTGCTGTTCCGTCTGACTGGCTGCAACGAGGAAGCAAGGCTGGACTTCGAGCGGGCCGCCACACTGGGAAGCAAATTCGCCCAACAGCAGGCCGTGCTTCTGAATCCGTATTCTGCGCTCTGCAATCGCATGCTGTCGGAGATCATATGCAAACTGCGCAATCCAGACTGGCCTGAGACATCGTCGCAGTAGGCATTTCAAATGCTGTCGCTTAAACATCTGGATATTTCGAGTCGCATTGAATGAATAAAGTATAATTATATGTTTAAGGTACACTTCAAGTGTAAAAGTCAGTCACGAGTCACCTGACGTTTTATTATATTACTTTTATTCTGCAAGCTTTCATATAAATTTAATAAAGCATGGCGTTAAAAGCAGTCAGAACCTGTTTTTACCCTCAGTCTAAACACACAAACAGTGGTCATTGAAGCATATCATCAACATATGTATTTGGTGAAGAGGTGAATGGGTTGGCTTAGGACCTAAGCTGTAACAATCAGAATGGTGTTTCCTGCATACATTTTGTTAAATTTGAAATAAAAATGACTGAGAGAAACACAAAAGTATTACCTGCTAAAAAAACAATCTAGCAGCATAGACACACTGTTCTAAGTAGTTTGGAACAGCAGAAAGCCTGAGAAAATACTGTCAGCACCTTGTGTGCCCATGATAATACTGTCCTCGGTGGGATGTAATGAGATCTTATCATTAACGTCTAATAATTCCACCACTGACCCTGACATCACAAAGTATCCCTTCTGTAATGAGTCACAGAAACTTACCAGAGACACACTGTTTTTCTTTATTTCAAGGCAGGCTTTGCTGCGGCTGGTCACATGGTACGTGAAGTAGTAGTAACCTTTGACCTTGCTGGTGAAAACTCCATTTGTCAGGGTGTCACCTGCATTAATAGCCTTGTCAAATCTGATTGCCCCTTGGTCCCTCCTGGACGGTCTGGAGGATGTCTTTTTGTAGGAGAAGGCCGACCTCTCCAGCGATGCGATGCCAGTGGGCATTCCTTTCTCTCCCATGGTACCTGGCTGACCCAGGGGCCCTGGCAGGCCAGGCAACCCGGGCAGGCCTGTCCTTCCCGGAGGTCCCATCGGACCAGGTTCACCCTTCTGGCCTTTCAATATCCCGCTATTGTCTCCTGCATGTATTCAGCGAAAGCAGACAATGCGAAAACAATGATGGGTTCAGTGCCTATTCAGGCTCAAGACTCCTTTTGGTGAGGAGACACAAAGAATGCAAAATAATAAATAACTGTAAATAACATTTGCAACATATAATGCCTGACACATAAGGCTATATTATTTATTTATACAGCTCTGGAAAAAATTAAGAGACCACAGCAAAATTTTCAGTGTCACTCATTTCTCAATTTATGGGTATATGCCTGTGTGAAATATGCATATTTTTGTAAACTCCAGTCTGATTCTTCCCTGCTTCTCATTCGCAAAAGGATTCTTCCTTGCTTTATGGCACTTCAGTCCTGCTTATAGGAGCCTGTTATGGATTGCCCAAGCAGTGCACTTCACACCTGCATTTTATAATTCCCAATCTTAATGAAGGTCACTTGAGGCCATCCTCTGATTTATGAGACCCTGCCGGATAAGTTGACGGTCATCTCTGCCATTAAAAAGTCATTTCTGCCCTCTGCTGGCTGGTTTCTGGTTGCTCCCGGTGTCTCCTGCTTCAACTCTTGCGTACTGCTGTCTTAGAAACTTTGAGCCTGAAGGCAGCCTGTCGCACAGCGTAGCCTTCAGCCAGGAGAACCATGATTAAACCAGGATTAAAATTTTTTTTTTAAATGTTGAGTGGACTCGTAATTTTTTCCATCACTAATTAGTTAACATATATATAATATAGAATAAAATATACAATACAATGTACATTATATAATAAACACATAAAATATATAACAAAATACATATGCATGATAAAATTATATATGTGTGTGCGTATGTACTGTGCATACATACAAGCATATACATACGGACATACACACATACACATGGTATTTAGCAAAAACCAACAGGATTGTTCATCTAAGTAGAAAGCGTGAGGAGGCGTTACCATTGTCTCCCTTCTCTCCCTTCAGACCATCTTTCCCATCTGGTCCATGAGGCCCTGGAATACCTGGAACTCCAGGATAGCCCCTGTAGGCATCGCAGGTCTGAGCGACTGTCGGTGCCGCCAGTGGTATCAGGAGGCCAAGCAGAGCCACGGCCGTTACTGACATCTCTACAGAGGCGAGGCGGCCTGGAGAGGAAGCACAGGGGGAAAACCTCACAGGCATGTTGTATTTCAGGCTTTTCTCTGTCTATATGTGACTCGCCATAGAAATAGACATACATATTATATATTATTACAGTATGTATACATGTACCTTTAATGGCTACATGTTTATTTTTCATTGTATTAATATGTTTTAAATAAAAGGACTTGCATGACAAAAAAACAATGCAGAATTAAATCCATTCGCGGTTTTATCTTACCAAGTCTTCCACAGGATCTGCTCTTCGGAAGAAGCCTAATTTGACATCTGTCCTGGGATCTTAGCTGAAAGAGTGAAAATGAGGAAGATTACTGTTGCACAACAGAAAAACATAAGAAATTAGTGATCGTGAAAAATAGGATGATACTAGTCAAGCTTCCTTTTATGTTATTTTGCTTTTCGCAGCTGTTTTCAGTTCCTTTATTTTATTTTTCCAGAACAGGAAACAAGTAGAATGTATGTTTTATTGCTGACGGTAGGAGGAATATGAACTATTTCAATTTTTAAATAACGTACCGCCCAGAAGTACAGTATTTAGAAAGCGGCACATTTTATTTTGGCTCTCTACACCATCACTATGGAGGCAAAATAAAACTCTCAATATGCACTTTAAGTGCAGACTGTGAGCTTTAAATTAACGCTATAGATAGTTGTACTGGGTGAACTGTGCAGGATTTGTAACCGTTTTTATACATAGTTCCCTCAATTTTAAAGGACCAAAAGTTTTTGGACAAATTAATATGGTCTTAAAGAAGATTGTCATGTTAGATACTTATTGCAAATCCTTTGCAGTCCTTGACAGCTGGGTGTCTGCAGTTCACAGGCATCACCAGGCACTGCGTTTCTTCTCTGCGAATATTCTGCAGAGCCCCCATCTCAAGTTCCCACTTATTTTGGTAGTCTTTCCCCTTTATTCTTTTCTTCAGCAACTGAGCAGGAATAATCAGTCTGTTTTAGGTTATTGTCCTTCTGCAGTGTTAAGTGCCATCCAGTTACCCCCCAGAATTAAACCTCTTAATTTTATAGCGGCAAACCGCACATTGCAAAGTCCCGCTATATTGTGACTAATACATTCCTATAAAACCTTGCATTCACTAAAATCTCACACTAAAATACACTTATCCGAAGGGATGAGCAGGGTTAGTTAACTCCAAGTGAAATGAATTAAATAATAAAAACACCAGTGGCCAATAATGTAATTATATGTATTTTAAATAAGAAATAACAATAATACATTAATAAATTACATCATAAACATCTACGCTACCCACTGAACCACCAAAACTTGTTCATAAATTTCTGATGTTGTGGATATTGTGTTCTATGTTCTACCAATGTAATTCAGTTCTATCCGCCTACATGCAGTATTTGATTACTGTTACCACTTTTCTACATTCCATTTTTATTACTTTTTGTATAATTTGCATTGTTTCTCATGTTTCTGTCAGGGTCGGGGTCCAACTGACCCCGGCCAGCAGGTGTCGCTGGTCATCCTGCTTCCCCCCCTCCATCTTGTAGTCTTCAGCCCTAGTATGTCTCCCTGTGTTATGGGCCTCTGTGTAGCTCAATGGGCTGAGTGAGCAGCTTAGAAGCTATACTCTCCAGTGGTATGTTTGAGGCTGGCCAGAGGCCCACTTCACATGTTATTCTATGTTTACTGGGTTTCTGTTTCTTAGTGCTTTCATATTTCTAGGTCTTCCCCATTTCTCCTCTGTTATTATGTCTGTGTCTTATGGTCCTAGTCTCTCTGTCAGCTTAGTCTTTGCTAGGTCCCTTAGTTCTCTGTCCATTTAGTGTTATTGCTTCCACCTGTTTCCCATTGTTCCTGCACCTCCCTTGATTGGTTAAATGAATATGAGTTGCACCTGTCCCTTGTTTTCCCTGGTTTTCTGTGTGTATTTTAGTGCATGACCTCACTCTGCTTGTTAGCCATCATTCTTATGTACTCGTGTTTCTCCTCCTCCTTCCTGCTCAGTGTTTTGTTCCTTGGTGGTTCCTTTGGTTTGTTCCTTGTTTTCCCCTTTATCTTTGTGCTTTTCCCGAGTGTCTTCCGCTTTAACAATAGACCCCCTTTGTCTCTGAGATGTCAGTGGATTGTCACTGTTTTTCCTGCCTGCACCATGCTGCACTGAGTTTTGCAGTAAGGTAAAGCATTCATATACAGGTATGAATTTTAATAATTCATCTAAATGACCCTGAACAGAAAAATAAAACTAGGAAAATAAAATAGAAGAAAACATAAATGACACAAGTATCAGAAATAAATGGGTCCCATGACTTTATTTTTTATATATAGAGGAATTTCTATGGTCACCTAAAAATCATCAAAGGTACAAAGCAAATCGCATGATGTAAGTTACGTGGCTTATTCTGGATTATCACTAATAATATCCAGTTGAATTAAAGCACTTGGGTTATTTCAAAGCATGTCCCTCAGTAGATTTAGAACGTTTTCAGTGTGTGTATAGCAGAAACCCAGAGAAGACACTTTGCTTTCCTGCAGTGCCAGTTAAGCCGTTATATTCGTTCGTCTCCAGCCACACTGACTCGCCTTTCCTGAGGTACACCACAAGGCCACCGGAGCTCACCTGGTAGGGGTTGTATGAATGATCACAGAAGCTCACTAGAAGCTCCTCATCTTTCATTAGCAGCGCACATAGGGAGGACCGGGACGAGGTGTGATAGACAAAGTAATAAGAACCAGCTATGTGACAGGTAAACTTTCCGGTGGTCATGTTAAAATGTTTGTTGATGTTGGTAATCTCTGTGTCAAAGCGCACTGGGCTGTTTCGAACTGGGTATTCATAGGTGCGCCTTGTCATGCTGAAGGCAGACTGCAGGGTGCTGTCTTGGACACCGGACTCTCCCCTATCCCCCGGTGGTCCCATTAGGCCAGGGTTACCCGGCAAGCCCTGTGGTCCACTGCGTCCAATCTTCCCGGGGTGTCCTTTGGCACCCTCCTCTCCTTTCTCCCCCTTTGCTGTCATTAGGTCTGATTTAACAGTCATACCTGAAAACAGAGAATCCTGATCACTCTTAAATTGGCATCTGGAGAAACGACATTGAACAAATTCATGTTGCATTTAAAATGTTTAATCATGCTTAATTGTGGGCTTGAAAATCACAGTGCATAATTTCCTTAGGCTTGTGAAAGACTTTTGATATTTGAAATGAAAACATCACTATAGGACTTACGTACCAATGTGTACAAAACGTGCAACACTTAATAACACCAAATAATTGCAATAAAAGATTAGTTTTGGTTAATATTATACATATAACATATAATAAAGCAAATATTTTTAAAAAGTGCATAAGTTACATTTAATTCCCCACTTGGAAGCATCTCTGGCCTTTTTCCTTATAATCTATGTTCATATGTCCTAATAAAAATGGCGTTGCCTGCTTACCTGATGTCCCCTTTTGTCCCCTCTCTCCTTTTCTGCCGTCCCGTCCCGGGAAACCCGGAATCCCCGGCAGTCCTGGGTGTCCCGCAGACGGACATGTGTCTGTGGCAGCCAGGGTGAAGAAAACTGCAGCCAAGAGACTCCCGAAAACAAAGCATGGGGAGAACATGACGGAAGCTTCTGGAAAGGAGACGTATGTAAAAAGAAAATGTATCACCAAACGCAGCATAATTAAATATAAGCCAAAAAATGTCACCATTAAGTCAGGAGGCTCAGTCGTATAATTTAAGGAAAATTTTTAAATGAAAGGTGACTGAAGTACTGTAATGTAAAAAAAAAATTTACATCGTTATAGCATAAAAAAAAACATAATTTACAGTACATGCTGCTGAAATGAGAAAGTGCAGCTTCACTGATTTGTAAAATGAACTGAAGCATCATTTTCAAATAATGAATAAAATAAATAATATGCATTCATATTCATGGTAGTGAACAACAGAGCCAACAACAGATAACAAAACACTAAAATCATAATGAAAAGTTTACTTACATTTGTTTTTCACAACATCGACTGATAAAGGGCAAATGAGAGCTATAAAAGAAGAGGAATATGACTAAAGAGGAACTACAAACAAGAAACTTATAAAGAGGAACCTTTCGGAGAAATTGACATATTTTGCAACCCTGGCCAGTGTAATACATTCTATATTTTATGCATTGCATTGCAAATCAAAATTAGCCAATCTTCCAGATCTGCTATAGACTGTTGAATTATTATTATTATTATTTTTGCTGTTGTTGTTACATGGATTTAAATCAGATATGGTATAGTGACTCAGTGCAAAGTGCTCTGGCCTCACACTCGTATATCTTGTGTGTAAATTCCATGCTCTCTCTGTATTAATGTCGAGTATTATTGTTTACCTACCACTGTCCAAAAAACATGTGCTTCTGGAGCTGGTATCACAAAGCAGGATTTACTTAGCTGGATAACTTGTCGGATTTAAGTTTACGCCATACTTTATCTTCATTCACTTATATTTAGCTGACTACTTTAAATCCAAGAAGCTACTGTACGCTTGTAACCCTGTTTTGTGGTACAGGCCCCAGTGAATTGGTGATTCTGTACTCTGTGTGTGATACCTTTCCACTGACTGACTGGGTGCCCCCCTTGACTTGTGTTTCCTAAGATTGGCAAGATTCAGGTTTATGATCCTAAATTTGATTATAAAAACTATAAGTCATATCTAAACAGAAAATGTCCTCAGATCCAGTCCAAAATCCAGTTTGCTGTTATGTGCCACAGGTGTCGTTGTTCCTCACGAAGTTTTCACCATATAATCACACACATTTGCACGTAACATATTTGTGCTTCGTATGGTTAGTTAATCTGGTTAATGTCTCGGCAGTGTGAGCTCTTGGCTTGGGATTCTGGTTTTCTGATCCTATGTCTGATATGGGTCCACTGATTTGGTTGTCTGATTGTATCTGTTAGGCTGGTCCTGACTTTGAACTTTCGGTTTGTTTTCTGTGTCCTGGTTTAATTCTGCATCTTGGATCCTAATTGATAATCACCCTCTTTAGTCGCTCGACTCTGTAGTTACATACCTGATAGACAGTGGCCTGCTGGCCTACCTGTCCCATTAGCATTCTCTACTCAGATGTTTGCCGGCACAGTGTTTCCCAACCCAGTTCTCAGGGACCCCCAGACAGCCCAAGCTCACTACTAGAAGGTCCACATTTTTGCTACCAACAACAATAACAACAACAATAATAAAAATAATAATGGACTATCTGGTAGGGAGCTGGGAGGGAGCAAAAATGTGCATTGGGGGACAGTGGGTGGCCACCAAGGACCAGGTTGGGAAACAGTGGTGCAGTGACTGGGTGGGTGGGCAGTTTCAGCTGTGCCATTCTGTCTAGGATAATAAAGTCTGATTTCTGTATTCTCTGTTCGGTTATTATGAAAAGTGTTTTATGGGTGTGTAGCCAGTGTCGCCTTGTTAGCACTTAATCTGGGGGTGGCACTAATCAAAAGAGTTTCATTCTGCCTTGGTGAGAAGCACTGGAGAGAGTCTTATCTGTCACAGATTTCAAGCCCGAGTGGTGTGGTGCGTGTTGGACGAGCCCAAAATGCTGTAGGATTTGTTGTGGGTTAGCTTTTAAGCTGTATGTTCAAACTGCAGCGTTTGTTAGTAAAATACATTATCATATAATCCAATTACCACAGCTAAACATTTAGAGGTATGTTAAGCTGAATACTACATCATATTAAGTTAAAATTCAAAGTGGACTGTTTAAATAAGTACAAGTATATTATTTTGATATTTTCAGTGTAATTACAAAGTGATTATGTACCAATGAGTACTAGAGAAATGAATTTGTAAACAGGAATGTGATTTGTGTCATGGGTAACAAATATATGGCAGATTCTCTAAATTTAATTCAAGGTCACATACAGTAGGTTGATTATCCACTAAGTAACACAGCAATGAGATGCTATGATGATGGTGAAATATATATTATATATAGATAGATTAGTTGTCTTTGGGAAGCTTTAATGATGAAGTCAGGCGCTAAGGGAGGTCAATTGATATAATGAGAATGTGATAAATACCGATCCTACATATAGTGCATTTTTACTGTCATTTTTCACGTGAAAATCTTTGGAGATTTTGTTATTAATGAATAACTCACTTTAAATGACTTTAGCTGAGAAAGGTTTCTTTACTACCGCAAGCATGCAGAAAGGACTTTGAAGTCTTAGGGGGGAAATGATGGATGTAAATACTATTGTAAAAATAAAGTGTAGGCTAAGCAGGTATAGAATTTGAATGGATGGATGGATGGATGGATGGATGGATGGATGGACTGATTGATTGATGGATGGATGGATGGATGGATGGATGGATGATGGATGGATGGATGGATGGATGGATGGATGGACTGATTGATTGATGGATGATGGATGGATGGATGGATGGAAAAATAAACCATAGATAAATAAAAAAAACTATTTTATGAAAATCTTTTATCGTGGATAAACAGCAAGATTAGTCTGGTACATGGCACAAGAACAAAATGTCAGATAACAAAATTCTGGTTACAGAGGAGTATTTCAGAATTCAGAATTTTCAGCTCTTAAGCATTATGTTGATATCATTTGTGTAGATTGAGACAGATGAATGATAAAAATATTATATAACGTGATGACATAATGTAAATTTAGCTATGTTTTTTTTTGTCACTTTGGGAAATCAGGAAGCCATTGAAGACAATAGACTCTACAGAAAGCTGAGTGTTCTCCCCTCTGAAGACCTCCATCCACACCTTCTCATTTTTGTCAAGCTGCAGCACAACTCCTCCCGAGAGCACATGGTTCTCATTCTTGGAGGCGTCGCAGTAGTCACAAAAGCCAAAGTTTTCTTCTTTCAAGGCATCACTCTTGAGTGATAAGCACAGGTTGTTCTTGCTCATAGAGTGGAAAACAAAATAATACACCCCCGGTATCCGGCAGGTGAACTTTCCCATTTGAAGATTAAAATCGTTGTTGATGTTTACAGAGGCACGGTTGAATTTAACAGGCTTTGCATATTCTAGGTTTTGCGGGTTGTGGACAGAGAATGCAGATTGTTTTAACGAGCCGGTACTGTCTCCTGGAAGGCCTTTGAGGCCGGGGAGGCCAGGCAGGCCTGCCTCTCCCACCGCTCCGCTGTAGCCCTTTCCCCCCATCTCGCCAGGAATCCCCTTATCTCCACTGTCCCCTTTCATGCCCTTCATAGATCCCATTAATGGAGCTAAAAAGAGACAAAGATGCTACAGCTTCACTATTTAAATAAGAAACTAAATGAAATTACAAATTATCTTGCTTTGGTATTTCAAATTTTTTATACTACAGCATGTCAATTTACGCACAATCCCCGGGTTACGATGGTCCACGTTATGTTATTTTGACTTTGCCGTGGATATGATTATTCAGCAAAATACCTGAGACACTCAACACTTCATTACAAAATAATTGTGTTTTCCCAACTGTAGGCTAATGTAAGTGTTCTAAGCATGTTTAAGGTAGGCTAGGCTAGGCTAGGATGTTTGTTCAGTTAGGTGTACTGTATTAAAATACATTTTTGCCTTACGATATTTTTGCCTTATGATCAGAACGTAACCCCATCATAACCTGAAAGGCGTCTGTACATCTACAAGCTTTAATCGTACAGCCAGAGATTTGCTGTCAGATGCCAGCGAGTTACCTGCATCCCCTTTCTCTCCCTTTTCCCCGTGCAGGCCGTCTCTCCCAGGAATGCCCTCCAGTCCAGGTTTACCATCTTGTACGGTACAGCCGCCTCGACAGAATTCAGGCATGAGCAGCACAGCTGATCCCAGCAGGAGATACCCAACGTTGAGGGAAAACATCCTGAAACTTCACGATGGGGACCGAGGAATCAAACAACGAATTACTGAGATACTGTCTGAAGCATGCAGTGCTTCGGATTGAGGGCTAATTTAAAATCAACACGATACCTGTAAAATCTTAGATTCTAATACCAATATTTCTGTGTATACACAAAATATATCATCTGCTGGAACCATTATCACGGCACTGTTTCTTCGGAAATGATAAAAAATGTATACACAAATACAAATTCATAGTGTTTACAATACTAACCGTTCTACTGTAATCCTTTTAAGTCAGTTGCTGTTTAACGTACCACGTTAAAAGAACCTGGGTTAGTTGGTTTTTTTCTTCTTTTTGTTTTCCCGTGAACTGGATAAATGCAGAATGTCAGAGACGAGGAAAAGGATCCCACAGTCAAAAAAAAATGATTCAGCAGTTTCATTTCTGCTTTCATACTTTTTCCGTGCATTTATTTTGAGAAATCAAACAATTGAGAAATGAGAAATGAAGAAGGCACATGCAGGGGCAAACAGCATGGTGAATTTGAGATTTTGGAGATGCAATTTTTTGCAAAGACATGGGATTTTAACACCATAGCCTACAAAGTTTTTTTTTTTCTCAATACAAACATTTTGCCCTTGAATCCGACACCTTGCCCGGACAGGTTGATGACCCAAATGAGTCTTGCCACAGAGACGTTTGCCCAAGTACAGACAGGTTGATTATACCCGGTCATAGGTGAAGACACCATCATCCAAAATGCTGTATAATTGAGAGAGCAGGGTCAGCCAGTCCCTGAAGAAATTGGGGTTAAGGGTCTTGCTGAAGGGTGCGATAAAGAAATCACTCTGCTGACCACAAGAATTGGAGTGGTGACCTTGCGATCACAGACTCAAAGTCCTAACGCACTGCGTCAGACTCCGTCCCCCATAAATACAATATAATAATATAAAATAATATGTAATTAGTAAAGTGTCATGAAAGCATTAGTAGTTAACAATAGCACTTACTAATGCTTGTTTATGTATAGTTTATTAGGTAATTAAGGTGTATGCTTCAGTATTTACTGATGTTCTAACCATTAGTGAACGCATTAACTCATCATGATTCAAGCATTAGTTTAACTATTAATATATGCTAATTTGTGTATCAGTATTGTAAAGTGTTACCGAAAAATGTATACAAATGAGGCTATGATACAACAGGTAGAGTTTAGAATATGTAACTCAAAATCAGGATGCATTTTAGTGGGGTTTTTTTTGGATGTAAATGATAAAGCAAAGGTTCAGGTGTGGTTTCATTCATTTCTGGCGACCTCCTTATCTATGTAAAGGGTTTCAGGAGTAGGAGCTCAATAAAATGAGAGTGCAGCAGTGCGTGTACCTAGCCGGGTATCACTGAGCTATTTGCAATAATCAACCTTCTTAACCTTCAAGCTTAATTTTTGACATTGTCATGTATTATAAACAGGACACACACTGGCACACAATACAGGAAATATATCTCCCTTTAAAACAATAATATGAAAATGGGAATTCAGTTTCTTCTATAGGCTAATACATGTACAATTCCTTTATGCAATTATTATAAAAAATATTCACTAATTCATCAGTAATACTTTACTTGAGGGGGCACAAGTAACTTAGTAGCTCAGTTACTATTCAAGCATAAATCTTTAAGAAATATAGGAACTGCATTAAATACGTGAACCATTATGATTGATTAATGATGAACAAACATGGAATCGGTATGAAACTTAGTGTCCAGTTAATTAATAGATTATGTAAGAGTGTATTACTACATTATTTGTGTCCCCTCAGGTAAAATGTTGCCAATGCACCTAATATAACCCAAATATTTTTTACATTTAGGATGTTTTACACAGTATTATTTTCCATCAGCTTCATTGCATTGTTTTATTACACAGCTTTATGTATCTCAACCTAAACCACCGGTATTAAGTGTGTAGTGAGGTTTTTGTGTGTCTGAGGGCGTGACCAAGACGCAATGGCACAGCTCTCGTGTGTCATTATACGGTGTTTGGGTCATCTTCCTGAGGATATCCCCACGGTGCCAGTAAAATACAGCCCAGCCTTCAATGCCACAGACCTGTATCACTAAAGAGACAAGCCAAGTTTCTTCACATACTTGCACTCCAATTAATTGTCTTTATTTCATGTGTGATTGAAGCATTAAAGACTTATGCAAACTTTAAATACAGCATGTTTGTGTTATATAGACACAAGTATTCAAAAACAGCTACTTACAATACTACTTTGATTAGGCAATTAAATACTGTCTGTCCATCCATCAATTCTCTATTCTCGTTTGTCCTATGCTGAGTTACAGGGGCCTGGAGCCTATAGTATATTGGAGTCTATGGGCACAAGGCACTAAATTTAGTACAAAGATTACAATCTTTATGTTGCAAAGGAATATTATGCGACAATCAGCTAAAACAACAGTTGTATAAACAGTTTAAACATTGTAGTTGCAAAGCACAAAATGGTAAGATGCTTTAATCTTACTCACTTTCCAGACCTTTCCCCTAATTCAGCATTTATGCTTCCCGACCTTTGCCTTAGAACCAAACAGTGAAACTAATGTTTGATGCTTCGTGTCTTCATTTTTGCCGTAGCCCATGCTAACTAGCGCTACCGGATCACTTTTCCTCTCTGCCTGGTAGAAGGGGCAGAGCTTCAGATGCTCAGACATGGAGGGGGTGCATCCGAAGCTCCAGTTATCCACCCTTGAGAAGAGGCTGCTGAACTGCCAAACCTGGGGGGTCACAGAAGGACAGACAAGATAAAAGGTGCAGTTAGAAAGTGCTAACCCGGCAGCTAAGTGCTAAGGACCGGGCTAAGAAAGTGCTAAGGACCGGGCAGCGCTATTCAAACTTCCGTGACACACACACACACACACACACACACACAATGGTATTCCCGATAAGCCTTATTGTTATTAGGGTATATTTCCTGTTTTCCTGTTCTGGTGTTGCATTTCCCTCACATTATCTAATACCACTACTAGCAGCTAGAAAATACTCCATGGGTCCTCCAAGTAATGTGAGCATTAACAGAGCGACCTACCCACAGTAAACTTGCATTATGTTATTAGTTGTAACATTTTTATGTATTTGATGTGTGATGCCTGCCTATTTTCCTTATTAGTTTAATAATTTTAATCTGTTAATGTCATACAATGCGTACAGGCATATAATGTGTTCCCATTATTTTTAATATCTCTGAAGGTTTCCGTTTCGAAATTGATCTGTCCCCAGCTCAACCCAAGGATAACCACAGAGCCACTTCTGAGCACTTACACAAGTCAATTATTTTGATAGGAATCGATCAACTTTTGGGGAGGCATCCATTGCGTGTCCTAGATTCAATTATATTGAACCCGCTGAGCTAAGCAACAACAAAATTTTTACTCTTATCTTTACCACGTCTTCACTCCTCTGGGCTTTCAAACAACTCGCCGTAAGACGCGTTCCGGGCAGGAGCTATTTGATACAGTTTTGGAAAGATTTTTACTGTATGTATTCGTTTTTGTAAGAGAAACACAATGCCACATACAATCACTGGCCACTTTAATAGTAACACTATTCAGGTAACTGGAAGGACTCCGCTTTTAGGACAGGCTTTTGGGACAGCCTGAAAACATGGATGCAACAAAGTGCTGGGAACATTCGTTAGAGATTCTGGTCCTTGTTGACATGATCACAACACATAATTGTTGGCTGCACATCTCCCATTCCACCACATTCCAGCGGTGCCCATTTTGAATGTGAATGGCTTTGGAGGCCATTGAAGGACCCAGAACTCAGTGCCACGTCCATGGAACCAGTTTGAGATGACGGGCAAATTTAGGCCATAACGGGTAACACTTGGTCAACAACAATGTTTAAACAATGCTCAGATGGTATTCCATTATTTTAGCTGACAGGAGTGGGACCTGAAGTGATCTTTGCTGTTGTAGCCCACAGAACAGCTGCTCCCCGGATATTTTGTTGTTGCTGTTCTTTATTGCACCGTTCTCTGTAAACTCTAGACACTGTAGTACTTCAAATGATCTGATGCTTAGATGATCTCGTATGAATCCTGACCCGTCTACATGTGGAGTTTGTGGGTTCTGCCTGGATCCGGGTTCCGTCTCATGGTCCAAAGATATACAATTAAGCAAGCAGGGATCTCAAAAACATGTGCTTATCTTAAGTAGTATATCACAAAATTAAAAGTGTTACCGAAATGTTACTGTTACTCCGTGGTTTTCATTTATAAAGCAGTAGCTATTTGGATGTACTGTATTTTCCTTCAATATATATTTAAAGTGTTAATGATGGAGTTTTCCATCAAAGTGCAACTGTTTCAGCATTATAACATAAACGTACCTTCTTTTTACACTTCCAGCAGGAGCCCCCGTGAGAGTACGTCTTTTTCTCCCACTTCAAGGAAACCATCCCCCTCTCTGGGAGTAAGGTGGCACAAACGTCTCTCATGTGATGAGAGACCAAAGCCAGCTGGGATAAGGTAAAGCTGTCCAAAAAGGTTGCGATGTGCACGAGGACCTCGAAAGGAAGCCGGCTGAAGGCGTCCAGATTCCGCTCACGTTTTCGATCCGTTCTGATGGCTGTCGCTCCCTCAAGATGCGCTGCGCAGACGTCTGGTTTTAGCGTGAAGGTGCTCAGCTCCTCGTTGTATGACACGGTAGCCCTTTGTGTAGAGGGCTGAAATCTCTTCTGACTGTAGGTGCAGCCAAGGTAAGCTAGGGGGCATCGCTCCTCAAACCAGCCGTTTAGGCAGGACTGAATGTCTGCGTGCACATTTTTGAAATGCGAAGAGTATTCATCCCGCCTAAAATAGTGACCACAGAGAAACGTAAAGGCAGAGCTGGCTTTGTTGTGCCTGTTGGTCACGCTTTCGGAATGAATCTGGAGATGTAGCTTCAATGTCCTCTCTGCAGTAACATCGGCTAGTGAGGCATTTTTCTTGAATGGGGCAGAGAAGAAGTCGTACGTTTGCGTGCCAGAGTCGCAAAGCAGGGCGTCGGTCGAGGCAGCATTAGAGATCAAGTGCCCTCTGAGTTCCTTCTCTAAACAGCAGAGTAAAGTTGCTTGGATTTCATCCCATTTTGGAAGATCTTCCAGCGAGACTCCCAGATCAGACGTATCTACGCATTTATTGTCTTTCTTCGTAAGTGCAGGATTACGAATGCGACCGTGTTTCGCTCTAAAGCTGGTGGGAATTTTGAAAGTCCGGACTGTTTTAATTTTCATTGGCTCCAGGGAACAATAAAAAGAACTCTTTACTTTAGGGTTACAAGGAAGAGCCTGGTTATATAGTCTTGGCATGTTCACATCTTGTCTTGGGGTCAGATCATTATGAGCATCGTAACTCTTACTGCTGACATCAGCAGCCGTGCGATTTTCAGCCTTATTGGTTTCCTCAGGTTCAGTCCTACTCTGGCTACCCGACTGTAATAGATTCCCCTCTTCAGAATGCTTTTCAGAAGTTTTCAGGGCTTTTGCCGTCTGCATGCAGCCGCTCATCTCCATACTGAACATTTTCTCCCACATGTTAAATCTCTCCGCATCCACGATACTCGTATCTTTAGCTAAAGCCTCGCGTTCTTCCTGGGTAAGTCCTTCCATTTCTTCTTCAATTATTCCATCATCCAGTGGCTTAAAATCATGCTCCGCCTTTGCGAAATCTGTACCCCCTACCGCCCCTTCCAACATGGGTATGTCCTCCTTAGTCACCTCCACCAGCTCCGCAAAAAGGCTCTTCATTTTCAGCGAATTGAACAGATGTTTTTGGTCCCTGAGTGCCAGAGAGAGATCCAGCTGTTTGTCTGAGTAAGGCTCGTTAAGTATGTTGTCATAAAAAACAAGGTCTGCCTCTTCAGCAGGCCAACGGTTCCAGTCCATGGAGCAGTTCACTACGCTCGATGGACACTCCTTCAAGTGTTCGCCAAGCTTGTAGCGGCACATGGTAAAGGGGCAGCCATACTCTGCATTAAGACAAGGCACCACTTCACTGGGACATAATAGCCGGTGTTCCTCCTCTTTGCACATGTGGAAAAGGGCGCCACAGTACAGGCGGCAGCTGATCATCAAGCAGGACACAGAAACCTCAACACTGGTCTTGCAGTAGCGATTGTAGCATTTTTCACAGTGCTGGTGTTGCTTTACAGAAACCGCCCTATTCCTTCCCTATAGATAAGGGCAAATACACATACTTATACTTTCAAACAAAAATTATGATTTGAATAAAACAAAAAATGAGCAGCCAGTTTGCTGTATTTGGGCTTCTTTTGACTAAATAGGGAACAAAAATATACCCTTTCTGTCTCATGTATTGATTCTACTGTAAATAGCTAAAATTCAATATATTAAAATGTTATACATGTTATATATGCACTCAGTAACTCATATTTTAAGTATCCAAACCAAACAAATACAAATATCAGAATTATAGTCGAATATAAAAGATAAAATGAAATGGTCAACTTACCATGTTTCCTGAATTCTTTGTTTACTTATAAAACATGTAGGATATCCTGGAAAACAATTTAAATTGTATCACTAACTAACAATCACATCACTTGAAATTTCCAAAGCTACAGATTCCAAATCGGCATTTAATTGTTTTCATTTTTCATTACCAGAATCCAATTCAGAGAGATTAATGACTCCATCAGCATGTGCATATTGTCACATAATGACCATTATCTCACTTTTTGGTATATACACCACATGTAATGTTATCTAATCATGTAATGCTATCTAATCAAATGTTGTCATAATTTTTCACTTATACACAAAGTTAAGTCAAGAAGTGCTGTAATCTTCCTTAATATTTATTACAGAATATTCATTGTTAAGTTACTGAAATCAGTATCACATGTTTTATAAGGGACCCTTGAGTTATCAACAGGGTACTTTGAATTATTTGTATTTAGAAATGTATTTGTATTATTTGTATTTTTGCCAAGGGGCGGTGGTGCAGTGGTTAGCACTGTTGCCTCACACCTCTGGGACCCGGGTTCGAGTCTCCACCTGAGTCACATGTGTGTGGAGTTTGCATGTTCTCCCCATGTCATCGTGGGGTTTCCTCCAGGTACTCCAGTTTCCCCCCAC
>JAODJX010000040.1:7010290-7020797 GCA_026776945.1 Isichthys henryi | reverse complement strand
GTTGTTCCCTGCCTTGTGCCCTGTGACAGGATGGCGCCCCCTCCTGGGTTGTTCCCTGCCTTGTGCCCTGTGACAGGATGGCGCCCCCTCCTGGGTTGTTCCCTGCCTTGTGCCCTGTGACAGGCTGGCGCCCCCTCCTGGGTTGTTCCCTGCTTTGTACCTGTGACAGGCTGGCGCCCCATCCTGGGTTGTTCCCTCCTTTGTGCCCTGTGACAGGCTGGCGCCCCCTCCTGGGTTGTTCCCTGCCTTGTGCCCTGTGACAGGCTGGTGCCCCATCCTGGGTTGTTCCCAGCTTTGTACCTGTAGACTATAGGATCGGCTCTGTGACCCTAAACAGGACCAAGCAGATACAGAAAATACATGGATGGGTCAGATTCTTAAATCTTGACAGATTATAGTTTTCCGGTTAATATTCACCCAAAAAAATATAACTAAGTGACCGTCCTATAAGGCACCACACGCATAAAAGCTCTTCAGACTTTCAGAATGATTCCAGAATATTCCTTAAATTTCGGTCATATGCACTGTTGTTTTTTTTTGGTTCTCTCTCAGGGTACATGACATTGATGCCATTCTGTTTTTATGCATAAACACTTTTGAAAAATGCACTTAATAGTCTTAGTAATGTTCTGTAGGTTTCATGAAATGTAAACTGTATCAGATGACATTATTTTCCTGGACCCTTTGGAGACTCCCCGTACTTTACCTTCAGCTTTGTATTGTCTATCGGGTTGCCCTGATTTTCACGGATGCACCTTCAATCTGAAAAGATACTTGGTGGATTTTGCCAAACAGATAGGTCCCCCACAGTAGATTTCGGGTTTTGGTCCCCCTGTGAAGTGCTGCGACCCTGAATCTACCTGGGTATCCATACTGTACCCCCCCCCCCCGATGTCCCTGGGTGTAGTGGTGGCTATTACCTTTCTATACTCTACTTCCTATCTCTCTGTACTTCACAATACTTCACTGTCATGGCTATTTTTTTCCCGTGGCTTGTCCAAAGTATATAAAGGAGAATAAAACTCTGTATCACAGTTCTTGTAATTATTTAGGGGGTGGCGGGGGTCTTCTGGCTTCTGTTACAGTGGGATCATGCTTCTTGGGGTGAACAGTGTTGATGTTACAGTTGAACTAAGACTCAAATTAGTCATTTATTTATAAGGCCTGGCCCAGCCTGCTATTGTTGGGGGTGCAGAGGTTTATGCAGGATATTCGCCCGTAGATTAGCAGTACTGTGCCATGCCTGATGCATTGTGTTTGACTAGAGTCTCACAATGTCGGGCATTTGCAGTTGGATGGTTTTATTTGTCAGTTTCTGTGAGGGCGTGGTCAGCTAAACCTCAGGAGGCAGCTTTAAGTCCAAAGGTCAAGTTATAAAAAAAAAAATTACATAGCATTTAAATACATCAGTTATTAAGACATGTTCTCTGCCTCTGAACTGAAAGGTCTCATATCAATACTGACAAAAGAAAGAACTGAAAATCCATTTTGCTGTCAAGGTAAAACCATTTGACATAGCTGGGATACCTCAAAATCATGGGATTGAATGAAAAAATTAGATTTCACAACATTTAAAACAATAAATTCATTTATCACACATTCAGTGACCACCCAAAGTCAGTGATCCCTTTAAATATTTGAAAAAATTGTAATTCATATTATACAAATACCACCCCCCCCCCACCACAGAGTACATCTATAATTTCACTATAATGGGAAGTTAACATGCTCAGATACGCTGACACATGCTCTCTGAGCAAATGCTGC
Organism: Isichthys henryi; assembly: GCA_026776945.1. Classification (NCBI taxonomy): domain Eukaryota; kingdom Metazoa; phylum Chordata; class Actinopteri; order Osteoglossiformes; family Mormyridae; genus Isichthys; species Isichthys henryi. The sequence continues at coordinate 7,019,030 of JAODJX010000040.1, read as the reverse complement.
AGAGACAGATCTGAGGGCAAACGCTGGATACAGTAAATATTCCAGAACCGGGTCTGAAATGAACAGAACAAACTACTAATACCAAACCCACATCCACTCTGACTTTTACCAGGGCACATGAGAGAGATTAATGACACTTCATTTTATACTATACAGCATGTAGCACTCATAAGACAACAAATGTGCTGTGTTACTATCCAACAATGTAACAGTCAATCACAATAACAAGGTAACAAAATTAGCCCTTTGAATTCACCCTTGTCCCCCCTGGTATTTTGTGCTTGATGTACTCATTTCTGTACCTTTGGGGGGGAGGGGGTGTTTTTTGGCCTGGGGTTATTATTACAGAATGTCTTTTCTGTACTTTTGGCATTGTAATACAAAATGTGATTACAAAAGGCAAAAAACTGCACTGTCAAAGAACAAAGGATATGGCCTGCGGTTTTATGGAAAAGGAAATTGAAGTTGGTGTAATTTAATTAAAATCTCTTTAATGGAAATAATAGAAAGATGCATAGTACTTAGAAAGTATACTGCTGGCTATTCAGATGGTAATTTGATCACACAGAAACAGGCACAGAAATGCTAGTTGGTTCTGACCCATTTCGTAACCTAGATCTTTAAGGTCCCTTTAGTCTGCTAACAAACACTTACCATCTGGAACGATCGTGTGCTGCAATAACATTGTAGTCCCATAATCAGATTTATGAAGGGTAAATAGAAATGTAAAATACATATAAAAATACTGAATCAATGTACATGTACATCTGCAATAGGAAAATCTTTTCCTATCATTGTGTATGTAGTTTGTATAGTTTTTTTGTTAGTTTCTTTTCCGTTTTTAAGGTAGAAATATTCACCAGTACTGGATGTATGGTTCTGTAGTTTGGACTTCTTTGGGGGAAAAAAAGCTTTATAATACATGTTTTACAAGTTTTATGAAGTCCATGGTATGAATACATTACCAATTAGCTTTATAATCTGAATTAAAGCTAAAATTCATTTTCACATCTAATAGTGTGTGACTATGTATAAGTGCTGTGATAGACTGGCATCCATTCCAGGGTGTAACCCTGCCTGCCTGAGGGCCCCCACCCCCATACTGGAGAAACAATTGAAAGAGTCATGGATGGGTGGATAGGTGAATATTCACTTGTATAAAATCTAAGGCCTATATATGTTTGTATAGCACCTTTCTCAACACACCGTTCTACAGGACAACCCCAGTGCTTTGTAGTGAAAAGCAAGCAGTATTGTTTGCCAGCCATTAAACAAATCATATTGATGCTTGGTGACGAAGTAGCTGAAATTAATTCAAAACAGAAATTAAGCTGGTTGAACATGGGATTTTCTCCACCTCCTTAGTTCACCCAGAAGGCAACTATTTGTCTCCGATTATTTCATTTACTGTATTTTGGATTATTTATCTTTCAGTTTATAAAGGGAAGCCTGCAGCCAGCAAATCACTGTGGTGCCGTTACCAAATTTTTTTTAACTGATTGTTTATGACAATTTGTTCAGAAATTTGAGGGAAATTCCACTATTCAGACACTTTTTGCTGCATTGATTGTTCTTCCTGGAAAATGTTAGAGGATAGCTAAAGACTTCTGAGCACATAACTGATCTCAGCGTCAGCAGTTTAATAAAGTCTAGCCTGAACCTGTTTAATGAGCAAGCAGGCCTGGGCTTCTTTCAGTCAAGTGTGCCATTCATGACACAACGCAGAAATAAGACGGGGAAAAGCAAGTATGTTTGATAGCTGGCTGACTATGGCTTCTTTATGGAAACTGCCAATAAAATACAAATCATCCCCTCAAATACCATTTCACCAAAGGAAACTGTAAAATACAATATAAAAATCAAATTGTAGTTGTAGCGTAGTACTTCATGCATTATTTAAACTCACATTGTTTTGATTTCTGCAATGGCATTTAGTCATAAACTGCTAATCAGAGACAGCAGCCCTAACATGTGTTTGCCTGTTTGCCGTTTGGATGAAAAACTGTTGCTCATTATGCTCGTGTTGCCTGAATACAATGATGATGAAACATAAGCAAAGTACAAGACCACATGGGTGGAAAATATCCTGAATGAAACTAAAGCAATGGAAAGCAAACTGTTAGTGTCTGCCCGCTGTCTGTCAAAATACTCATATTGGACCAGGACTGCATGGCACGATGAACTGGATTGCTAAGTCAAGATTCAAGCCAAGATTTATTATTATTATTATTATTATTATTATTATTATTATTATTAATTTATGTGAAAAAACACTATTTTGGGCATTACATACATTGGTCACTACATACATTGCATTGACATCCACACCAAGTTTGATGTTCTGTTGTTTGTATGTTATGCTATATCACCATAATATTTGTTACATATCTTCATACTAAAAGGTATTATGCTTCTGGTAAGTTTCAAGTTAATATTTCAATAGGTGCATGAAAGACACAATCTCACACTAATTTAGTGATGCCAGTTTCTGGTGTGGCGTGCAAGTCACGGATACAAGGATTTCATAGAGACACAGGCTTCCAAACTCGTTTACTTAATGAATAATTTCTAACCTAAACCATCTCTCTTCCTCAGATCTTTCAGCAGCGGTACAGAAGTTCTCTCAGTCACTTCAAGAGTTCCAGTTCGAATGCATTGGGGATGCAGAAACGGATGATGAAATTAACATTGGTAAGAACAACAGGGCGAAAGTTTCGTAACGGGAAGATATCCACAGAATGTCATTTACTGGGATGCAGTTCAACATATTCAGAGTTCATTTAATTTGATTCATGTGCGCTTCTCTGCAAAAATACAGTCAGACCTCTGACATTCACGAGGTCACGTTCCAGAACCCGTCGCCAATGAGGAGGATTCGTGGATGTTTGGTAGAGTCAATAAAAATGGTAATCTGTGCTTATTTATATAGTTTAAACCATAAATATGACCCCTACTGTTCATCTGTTGGGACAGGTACATGGACCACTGCCTGGGATATCTGCGATTGTGATATGTGCATAGATAATGTATAAACCCAGTTTGGAACTTGTCCCTATTAGCCAATGAACTGGAAGGGCCTGATCAATCGTATTTGGCCTTACATTCCCCATTTTCCAGAGCAAAGAATTAGTAGAGAAGTTGGCACGCTAGACTGTAAAGAAACGGATGAAACTTGCACTGCGTCGCTCTTCATCATCCACCCCCATGTAAATGATCAGTTGTGATGTTTCACTCCATGTGATATTTTCAGAAACGCTTAAGCATTATCCGTTTGCTTTGGTGGTTAGTCACTGTTTTGTTTGCTACATGTCAGTAGCATCAGTGGGACCACCACCACCACCTTTAATCATCTGGAGTGAAACATCACATTGTAAGATCAGTGATTGCGTATTTGTCTCGCGCAGAGGGGCGTGATCGTGCGTCTCGATTCCACGGCACCCTGCCATGCTATGCGCCGATTTAAAACTGACTACGACATGCAGGGGGCCCAACATCTGCACCAGGCGAAAATCTGACTTCCAACCTTAGTAATTCGTTTGTGGGCTTTGATTTCAGTACTTCTTACATGCTGTCCATGATAGTCTCACGTGGGAAACTCACGTTTGGTATCTTAAAGCTACAGTAGCTCTTATACTGGCCGCTGTCATGGGACTATTTGGTTAAACAAGTTAAATCACAGTTTAACTCATTTAATCTTTCTAAAGTAGTCATAGCTGTGTAATTGTATGTATGTGCCAGTATGTACTGTATGTGTTACTACTCATTAAGCAATTTTGATTATTTTTATATTTGAGAATGTTTTGCAAGTGAAGTATTTAAATTGTATTGTTATTATTAGTCTTTAATTTTATTTTGTTTTATTGGATTCATTGCGATTAAATGAATAAAGAATGAAACACTGGATCCCCTAATGGCCAGATGTAAACAGCTTCTTCCCCAAGGAGGTGATTGACCCACGGTATAAAGACTAAGATCTAAGATCAGGAAGGTTGCCTGAGCAGGAAGAGGATGAGGAAGGGTAGGAAATGGAGGAGAAGGGGGTTCTGGTTTGGGCAGATGACCAGGGAAATGTGGACGCCGTATTAAACCAATAAACAGTATACTTTAATATTCAATGAGTAAATTATTTGAAATTAATAAATTATAAACTGAAATGAACTTTTTTACACACAAATTTCTATTGTAAGATGTGATGGCCTTTAATTGCTCTATATGCTTGAAAATTACATTGTACAGTAAATCTTATTAAAACTGCAGGTGGGCAAATATGTTTTTTTTACTGAACCAGCACACTTGTCTAGTAGCAAAAAAAACTTTTCGCATCTATATTTCCGTATAAAAACCAGGAAATAATATGTAAATACATCAGTTACAAAAGGCTTGAGTAAATAAATGGATGTATTAACTTTGTTGATTCATTTGTTTCCCCTCTAATGTCTTCTTGGTATCACCTAAGAACACATACATGCTGTTTCATATTCATTCTCTCACTATTCTGAGTGTTTACAGATATTTTGGAAAAACTATTCAAACCTAAGAAACATTATGATCCTTTTGTGTCAAGAGTAATAAGATATAATCAATGTTAAGAGGCATTTATTGATTTTAAACAGTTTATCAATACCATATACTGTAAACTACAATGGTGTAATAGTACGAACCTTTATGTCCTTCACTCACTCCGCTCTTTGCATGTGTATATATGCTCTAGTACCTTTATAGTGTAACACAGTCTATCTAATTTTTCTTCATGAACATGAACAGCTGTGGAAAAAAATTGAGACCACTCTATATTAAACAAATCTGCATTTTCAAATCCTGGTTAAATCCTGGTTCTGCTGGCTGAAGGCTACACTGTGCAGCAGGCTGCTCCCAGGCTCAAAGTTTCTAAGGTCGTATTATACAAGAATAAGGGGAAGCAGGAACCACTGGGAATGACTAGAAACCAGCCAGGTAAAAAGCAGAAGCGACTCTCTAATGACAGAGATGAACGTTAACTTATCTGACAGTTTCTCATGAATCATAGGATGACAAGTGACCTTCAGAAGGAGTGGGAAACATTAAGTGCAGGTGTGAAGTGCACTGCTAGGACGGTTCGTATCAGGCTCCTAGAAGCAGGACTAAAGTCCCATAAAGCAAGGAAGAAGCCCTTATTTAATGCGAAACAGGGAAGAGCCAGGCTGCAGTTTGCAAAAATAGTGTATATGTGTGTATATATAAATAATAAAATTGTATTGAGAGATGAATGAAACAAAACATTGTTCTGTGGTTTCGTAATTTTTCCCGCCGCCGCGTTTGCTGATGTAATTTACTTCTGCTGCTCTGTCTCTTACAGCCAAGTCTTTTAAGGAGTTTTCTCAGCTGTTAAACACAGTGGAGGAAGAAAGGAGGCGGCTGGTAAGCACCCATTTTCTCTTGATTTCTCTACCTTTGTATGACTCTTCTTTGTAACCTTGTGCACCAGTTCCCCTCGAATGAGGGGAATCGCTGCAGAATCCCTGGGGTTGAGTATGAAGTGACCATCGCGCTACACCTCCCAAGCTTAGCTAATGGCTATTGTTGCTAAATATCGAGTAACGTGCTGATGACATGAAATAAAATTTGCAGGAAAACCAATGGAATGCAATGGAATATCTGTCTTTTTATTTATCTGCATTAAACACTGGTCCTTTGTGGCAGGAATAAAGTGTTATTTATGTTGTGATGAAGTGGCCAGAGCCAAGGATTAGTGGTCTTCGTTGTTAATGATTATGAACAATGCAAGGGGCTCCTTCCGGGGTGATTGTACCCCTTTCCCTGTGCTCTTTCTGTAGAGGTTATGCATCTAAGAAGTCACTGGCCTCCTGGTGTCCAGGAATTTTTGCACTTTTTGTAAATAAACTCGGCACTTTCAGTATTTCCCTCAGTCAGATGCTTATTAATTTGTAGAAATCAAAAACTGTGACAAACCACGCATTATATGATTGAAACATAAGTTATACATACAAATTTTTGAATTTCCTCCTAGGATCAATAAAATCAGTCTTAACTTTAACAATGTTAAATGGATTGTAGTTGATATTCAGATTAAAGAATCTGTGTCAGGAAATTGAACTTAGTTATAATACAAGCAGAAGACGCATCATAGCCTAGCAGATTCGGGCATTTATTGGATCATCTGGAACTTCAAGGAGAGTGGTTCAGTAGTTGTGGAAAAGGCTTCAAGGCGCCAAAGCTGATTCAGCTGCGGGATCGGGGCACCACCAGTGTAGAGCTTGCCCAGGAATGGCAGCAGGCAGGTGCGAGTGCATCTGTGTGAGGCAAAGACTTCTGGACGATGGTCTGGTGTCAAGAAGGGCAGAAGTTATTTTCCCCTTTGGGCATCCAGAAGAAAGATTGTCCAGAGAAGGAAAGGTGAGCGCTACCATCAGTCCTGTATCATGTCAACAGTAAGGCATCCTGAGACCAGTCATGTGTGGGGTTGCTTTTCAGCCAAGGGACTGGGGTCACTCACAATTTTGCCTAAGAACACAGCCATAAATAAAGAATGGTACCAAAACATCCTCTGCAAGCAACTTCTCCCAATAATCCAAGAACAGTTTGGTGACAAACAAGGCCTTTTCCAGCACCGTGGATGGAGCACCGTGCCATAAGGCAAAAGTGATAGCTAAGTGTCTCGGGGAACAAAACATCGACATTTTGGGTCCATGGCCAGGAAACTCCCCAGATCTTAATCCCATTGAGAACTTGTGGTCAATCCTCAAGAGGCGGGTGGACAAACAAAAACCCACAAATTCTGACAAACTCCAAGCATTGATTATGCCAGAATGGGCTGCAGTCAGTCAGGATTTGGCCCAGAAGTTGATTGACAGCAGCCAGGGTGAATTGCAGAGGTCTTGGAAAAAGAAGGACCAACACTGCAAATATTGACTTTGCATAAACTTAATGTAATTGTCAATAAAAGCCTTTGACACTTATGAAATGCTTGTAATTATACTTCAGTACACCACTGAAACATCTGACAAAAAGATCAACAAACACTGAAGCAGCAAACTTTGTAAAAACCAACACTTGTGTCATTCGGCCACAATTGTGTGTGTGTCTGTGGGTATATTCCACAGTGTTGGTGCAATCTTTCTGCTCGGCCTTCTTCTGATATTGCTGTAATCCCGGAGGTTATGTAAAAGTATATTTTTAGCATGTAATTATAGCTAATCTCTTCTTTAGACTGCTGTTCCTTCAAAGAGACCATGTGCCGGTGGTGCAAAGTAACCTGTGGATAATTTAGGAACTATGGTAAAACCCTTTTGTATCATTAGCTTCTTTTGTAAGTCTTTCGTAAACTGCTGAACGCTACAACGGGAAAATGATAAAAAAACATGCCAGTATTCACCCAGGTATGTAGGTGGCATTATCTTGTTAAAATGAACTCTTGTAAGACAGAGACACCCACTAGTTTGGTCTGCTGTGCTTTGATTAATTTTAATTTATGCGATTAGAGTGCTATTTATTATAAATAATGTGTAGAACTTGGTTTGTAATTGCGCGACCAATTTTCAAGTACTATGCCGCTGATATTTCAGATTACAGTTAAAAAATAATATCAAGGCTGCCTTTTTCAGACTTTCAGCCTAACAATGAAATTTAACAGTTTGCTTCTGCTTATTCTGATATAAGAGCAAATGGTGGAAGAACAAGTGGACCCAGAACTGAGCCTTGTGGTACTCTGCATACTAATAGTACTAATCCTATAAAAAGTTAAGATGTGTGTAACAGTCTGCTGAATCTGGAATGGGATTTATTTGGATTTATGATTTGTTTATACAGCAGTTGAGGATGTTTAGCCTTTGAAAATCTGGCCCCGCAGGACACATTCTACTTCATTAGTTAGTTACGATTGTCTTTGCATAGGGCTGCAATGGTCATACAGCATGGAGAAAGTAGGACCGGCCCTACACGTGTTTTGTATAATTTTAGTTTTGTAGCTGATTGTCTTATTTTGCTTTCATTTTTCTTGTCATATATAAAATTACCAAGAATTTTCAATCTTGTGTATCTTTACATATATAAACTATGCGTGGGTATGTCTATGTGCCCAGCGATGAGCTGCAATTTGGTCCCAAATGTTGACCTGTCTTGTTTACAATGATTTCTGAATAGTTTTCACCTTCTCCATAACCATGTGATGGATGGATGGATGGATGGATGGATGGATGGATATTCATATAGTTCATGTCATCAGCTGGTTTTGGAAATTTCCAAAATTTGTAAACATTGTGCATTTATGTATTACCAAATTCAGTCTAGTGAGTGTAGTGTAAGAGCTCAACCTGTCTGCAGTTTTCATTCTCTAAGATGTCACATTCTTATCATATATTAATTGTTTTAAAAGACTGAATAAGGTTAGGAATGACTGAAATCATAAGACATTATAAAATCATTATAAGATATATAAAAATGTCTGTTTCCATGGGTTACACCTTGTTATGCCCGAAAAGCTAGGTAGTTATGAATTTATTTAACTATTAAATGAAATTAGTTTCAGCTAATTTAATCAGGAACTTTATTAGTGGCATCATAAATTCAGAATTATGTGCCATCCTGGCATTTTGTTGATGTTATGTGATGTGTAATTAGATCAAACATAGCAACAGTCTGTTAAGTTAATCATATTTTCTGGGGGTGTCTGTTATCAAAGAAACAAACTCAGATGTGCTCCCAGATGGGGCAGAACATTAGGTACGTTCTCTGCTTTTTTTTC
>JAODJX010000040.1:6971956-6983148 GCA_026776945.1 Isichthys henryi | reverse complement strand
GAAGCACTTCTTTACACAGCGTGTAGTTAGAGTATGGAATAGTCTTCCTGCTAGTGTAGCGCAAGCTAAAACCCTGGTTTCCTTTAAATCAGAGCTAAATAAGATTTTAACAACTCGCCTATTAGTTGAGTTTTCACCAAACGAGCTTGATGGGCCGAATGACCTTCTCATATGACACTCAACTTTTACAATCGCTATTGAGTAAACTGGTCAGTTCTGTCTTAAATATAAAAAGAATCTGTATTTTCAGGTTAGTATGTTGTTGATCCTCTGATGGTCGTGCCGGATAAATTATTAAAGCTGCCTCCCTTTCTCCCAGCGACCGGCTAAGAACCATAACTCCGTCCCCTGCATCTCTCCGCTAATTTCGGCACAGCTGTCCCCAGCGGCCCCCAGACATGCGTGGCTTTAAATTATTTTTTTTTTTCTATAGGTAAAGGGAAGTAAATGTGGGTTTCGGTGAAAGGTGTCACCTCATTTTTCAGCCATCAGCTTTTGGAGAAATGGAGTGTTGCCTAGTTGAAAAAGCCAGAAGTGACTTAATTTCCAAGGGTTTTTAAGAACAATGCCGTCCCAATGTAGAGGCAATCTTTCAGTTTGCATGTGACACAGGGGTGCATTTAATCTTACTACCAACAGCAAACAAATGGAGATCTTTCCAGAAAACACGTAGCTTTTGTGTGGGAACAGTCTTAGCAGGTCTCATACATGATCCAGCCATAACAGACTGAACATATTAAACACAGAACGGCTTCAATCACCTATGAAGACTGATGAGTGTAAAGGTCAAACGAAATCATCCGTCCATTAGCTATGCCATGCAGAGGTAGACTAAGAAAATAAAGTCCAAAGAATCAAAAATCTCAATGATACTCTGAGAATCTGAGGCAAATTGTACCAAACAAGCTTGTTTTTGATTAGTTGTCTTGAGACAGTTTACATACCAGAAAGTTACAAGCACAGCCATGTCCAATAATCTTCTAATAGTGCTTTGATTGTATGATCAAACGCCTGCATGCATAACAGGACCCGTTGGCATCGTTTTGCCATAAAATTAAGCATTTATTAAAACAAACAAAACGACAATGATCTTTAGTTCTGTAATCAGTTTGCTCATCAGATTTATTTATTTAGCATCAACTCTATTTATGCCTCCTTTGCCAGTTTAATTATTTTTTATTAACTTTTCCCTAAAACCGGAATACATTAGGGAGCAATTTAGTTTTCTGTAGATCATTAATTTTTTTTGATTCATAATGAGGTTACCTAAGGTATCTACACAGCAGCATGATAAACAGTGCTGTTATTTCTGTGGTTCACTGGAATTAAACAGCTGTTAAAATTAATTACTTTCAGAGTCTCTGTTTCTCATAACACAGTACTAACTCTGTTTATAATTATTAAAACAACATAGATTTAACTGCAATCAAATTATGAGGAAAAGCATTTTTTTTTTTTCAAAGCTAAGGAAGTAATTCGAATCCATCTGTCTATCCACCTTCCGTGCTGCTTGTCTAGTTCATGGTCAATCGATTATTTCGCTTATACCTTAGACTACTTACAGTAAATCGTTATTTATGAATTTTGTATAGCTGTGCACATGCTAGAAATGTTTAAAAAAATAATCCGATATGGGGGCGAGTTCCAGCAAGCAGTGGTGGTTTTCTTAGCGGTTTAGAAAAGGAAATTGTGAGCAGAGTCTTGGAGATTCACTAATACAAGTTAAATATTCAGTGCTACATAAGACTTTGAGGAAAGGTACAGGTTTGGTGACAGTGTTTGCTGCATGCTAGAGTTTACAGTAACCCACTGGCAAGCCGACCACCCAGCTCTATGCGTATTTCTTAGCTTATGATGTCCTTATGGACGGATGGACAGACTTGCCCCCACAGCCCGGTGCGATTCCATTTAGCGGAACCCAAGCCATTGATAGCCTACTGATGTTTACACTCTCATTCCTGTGCTTCAGGGATCACAAGGTCTAATGGAGTCTGCCTACTGCAATACATATTAAAAAGGACATAATGACTATACATCTTTGTGTGCACTCCGACAGCTTCTCTGGAGTTACAGTACTCATATGTGTGGGATCCACATGGACTTTGCCGAACGTCCCTCCCAAAGCCGTCTGGGCATGAGCAGGCTTCTGCAGGCTTATTTACGTGTCAGTGAATTAATTAGCTTTTCAGCGACAGCGAATTCGGAGTTGTCAGTTTCCGCTGAAAATCTGTGTACTAGGGGTGTAATTGTGATCGCTTCTTTCTTTTTTTTTTAATTTATTTAAACCTAAATACGTTATTTTTTGAGATATTTACGAGATAGAGTGTGTTAAGAAAAACCTTATTTATTATCCTACAGTTTTCCAAGACATGAGATGAAATCTTCAGCCCAGTTTTGAGCTGCTCAAGCTCCCTGCTTGGGGCCTGAAGCTAAAACAAGCATGCATGCAATTTTAGTACATTGCAGTAAGAAGCCAGAAAGCCTGCATTATGCATATGTGTCTGTAAATACTACTTAGGTTTTTATACTTCATTTCCTTAGCTGATGCTGTCGCTCAGTTTAATTTAAATAGCTTGAAACTCTACTCATCTGTACGGAGGCCTATTTCCTGATGCGGTTCTGCACCACTTCCGCTCCCGCAATTAAAGCTGAACTCGTTTTGATCATTTTCCCTTGACCTCAAAGCCGCTCGCCGCCCCCTAGCTCAGTGAATGAAGTAAATGTAACATTTTGAATTTAACTAGAGACCATAACCATACAGTATGTAGCACAGATGACCGAAAGTTGGACAGCGGTCACTCCAGGGCTGATCTAAAACCCAGAGCGAGAACCAAAGGGCACGAGGATGACTGCCGAGGTTCATCTAGGCTCTTTCAGCTCAGGGAGAACCCCGGACTGGAGGCAGGAGTAGGCCACCACTTCCAGAGCTAGGCTCACAATGTTTAAAGGGAACCTACATTGTGGCTAGCATAGTGTGAGGTGCTTCCAGACTGGCTCCATCAATGGCTGACCCAGTTCCACTTTCACAGCCGGACCGGATGTGGAAGAGAGCAGGGGGGTCAGAGGGACCTCTCGCTTCCTTCTGCGTATGTAGGAACAGCCGCGGGCAGGCCGCAGAGAGGCCTGACATGGGACGGCCCACTCAGCACCACAGAAGATGCCGACTGGAGCAGGAATGCTTTCATCCATCCGTAATATCATTTCTGTACGGTTCTCCTGGGACTCAATGCTTAATGAGCCACACAGGGCTAGCAGCCTCCATCCTACAGTACGGACATGTATGTTCCTTAAAGGTACAGTATAGGCAAACTTGAAATCGAGGTTTAGTGAGTTCTTTGTGTCCAAAACCACTTGCAAGGGACCCTCTGCCAAAATTTCATGTAATTTTTCTACCATTGATTATTCTGTTTTTAGCTACATTTTGATGCCAATTTCTGGGACTTAAAGAAAATTTAGTTTTTGTTCAGTTTTGCCATTTTTTTTTGTATTACTGTATATTAATTAAAAATATATCTCAGCTAAACTGGCAATTATTAATTGTTCCTGCGGCACCTGAAAATGAACATGAATGAATTTAAATATTCTGGCACCTCAGACGCATTATTCAGAAAAGACATGGGCTAAAGTGCTCACCGTCGCAGTCAGGCCTTGAGCTGTCTGGGATGGGCTCCAGGCCACTGGATTGATGGGTTAAGTTGTGGTATCTGTAGAGTAACAGTCCACATGGCTTGTGCACTTCCAATCAATTGCTGTTAACTTGCCTTCTATGAACCATGACCATATGACTCAACTCCCAGATTGAAAAGAATAATTCATATTTTATTTGACCTAGAAATATAATACTGCATCCAGAAAACCAATTGATCTATTAAAAAAAAGAATCATTTTTTGTTCTTAATTTCTCATTCTCAGGACTGACCTTTATCATGTTAATGCATCAGTTACAACTCCACCACACAAAAAATCCATCACATTCTTTCATTTATTCTGGAGACCTTGCCGAGGTTTTATCTATGCAACACTAATGTGCAGTAGATTCACTTAATTAAAATCGAGACACGAAAGGACATAGACCTGGCTGTTCCAAGTCACAGTGAGTAAATGTGCTTAAAAACACTTCACAGGCAGACCAACACTGTGAAGTCAGCCGTGCATCCAGTTGGAAGACATACGTGCTGTAAGTTTCAAAAGACCCTGCCGATGACTTTACCAGCTGTGTAGGAGTTGGGGATCCTTATCCGTGAATTGGGTCTGGAAAGCACACAGGCCCGGCGCGCTTGGCCTGCTCTTTGAAGGTAACCTTGTTTTACTTGCCCAGCTTCCCAGGACTGCCCCTGCCCTGACTTTTCAGAGCTCACTACCCTCTGACAGAATCTGGGCTGCGGCACATTTGGCCTGCCATGTTACTGACTGTCGGGGGGATGGGGGGGGGGGGGTGACAGTTGTCAGGCTACAGCCATTGATGTGTCCCATGAAGCAGAAGGGCTGAGCTCTTCCGGAGCTTTGGGTAGCTGGGACAGCATGTAGCTTAGCGATGAACAGACCATGACTTCTTGACTAGTGACCTTAAAAGGTGCTGGCAAGGGCATAACTTTGGCTGGAACATTGGGGGGGGGGGTGGTTGAGGTCTCCACCCATTACAGGAGAAACATGATTATTGGGGGGGTTGTATTAGCTGGTTTTGATTTACTCGGGGGGCTACAACCCTCCCATATCCCCCATAATTTACGCCCTTGACTTGATTACTGTGTTCACTTTGTCGCAGATCTTTCAGCAACCTCCAGACCCCAACGTACCCCTACCTCAACCTCAGTCCCGTTCGAGTTCCCGCCGAACCAAGGCCATCTGCCTGTCCACGGGCCCCCGCAAGCCGAGGGGCCTGTACACGCCGACGCTGTGCCTTGCCGACGCTGATAGTGAGTCAAGCTGCCTTGTTCTTCTGCTGAGCGTTTTGTTTCAGGATGGATAGAAATTCTGGTCTTCTCCTTCTTAGAGGATTGGAGTTGACAGTGTTCTTTCCTGACTCCCTCAGGTGATACGTTCAGCAGCAGCCCTAGCAGCACCCCTATGGGCAGCATTGAGTCCCTGTCGTCGCACTCCTCGGAGCAGAACAGCTTCTCCAAACGGGGCCCCTCCAACCTGCCGAAGCATAAGTCCAAAGGCAGCCTGTGCTGGACTCCATCCCAGGTGTCCTCCAACGGGCCGAAGAGCTCCACCTACACCACCAGCCCGGACTCCAGCTCCAAGGAGGATGCAGCCAAGACAGATGGGGAGTCTGAAGACACCCAGAGCCTGTCCTCCGTCACCACGGCTGGGAGGCGATCTCCTGCACTGGACATGGCTGAGAAATCCGCTCAGAACCAGCCAGACCTCAAAACCCCAGAACTGAACCGTTCAGCCGCACCGTCCCTCAGGTCGTTGCATATCTCTGAAGGTAACCTCAGCATTTCAGATGTAGCTTATACGTGACTTTCTTAACTCCCTACTGCATGCCTGCGTACCTTTTGCCCCCATTCCCCAAGTTGTCATAACAGTGCCATCGCTCGTGATCTTTGTACAAAAACCAGACCCACATCTTCAGATCACTGCATAAATCTTATTATTGAACCAATAACTGTTTACTGTACTGCCATATGAAATCAGTTTATGGTCTGTGTGAAATGTTTTTGGGATTATGCTTTCCCATTGCATGGTTTTGTTTATGAACTCTGATTGACTGCAGATGCTTAACACATGAAGGGGCACAAATAATGTAGTAATACACTCTTACTTAATGTATTAATTAACCAGTAACTAAGTATTAGTTAGTTATTGATCCCATGTTCATTCACCATTAATCAAGCATAACAGTTCATGTTTTTCATTGTTACTGTATTTGTTTATAGTTTATACTTTAGTACTAACTGAGTTACTAAGTTACTTGTGCCCCTTCAAGTAAAGTGTTACCCAATTTGCAGTCTTTAAAACCATTTTTACACTTTGTTTTTGTTTAATTTTAAGGAATGTGGACACACAATTGAAGGAAACTGCATTGCTTTGTGGTTAATTTTGTAAAAAATATATATATAATTTTAAAATTGGACCAGTGATTTTTTTTTCACTGCTGTTCCTAAACTGGACCATTCTTTCATTCAGGTCAGAGAAGCCATAGTGGTTCCTTCCAGAGTCTGGCATCCTTGCACCAGACGGATACTCCAGCATCCCACAGCAACCCAGACTTACCCCCCAAACTGACCTTAAGGCGTAAACCAGAAGCCTCCACCAGTAACGGCTATCAGAGACCTGGATCAATGTAAGCAAATGCGGTATCACAGGAAATCTCTGAATTCCATCCGGCATACACCCACCTATTGCCATACCAAGCATTTCTCCTTCTGATTACTGTCCTGGCAGATTGCAAATCCCAGTTAATTGCTGTTTGAGACAAATTAATGAAATGTTGCAATCGGCCCAACAGTCCTAGCCAATGTGCAGTCCTGGACAGTCATCACCCCCATCAGAGGAAACCGGCTGGCAAGTCAACGCCCCCTCAGAAGTCGGCGCTCTAGGCAGCCGTCTGTATCGTCTATAGGAATGACTGGCCCTAATTGCAAATTTATAAATTTAATCTTGTGCTGCTTGCCGATATCCAGTAATACCGTGTAGCTTAATTGACGAACCTGCACGTCCGTTGAACAGAGGTGGAAAGTTCAGGTCTAGAAAGTACAAATCCACACCACGCTTTTGTTTCAACCTGCCAGTTTATGCATAAAGAGTCAGTCACAGAGTATTCAACTGGTTAGTTGAAACAAAATCTTGGTCTGCATTTTTACTTTCTGGATCTGAATTTCCACCTTTGCTGTTGAGTGCATTGTGTTGTAAATGATGTTGACTTGGCTTTGACCTGTTGACCTGTGGATGCTGTTGCCTTCCAGAGTTGCTGCAAAAGCAATGCTTTTCGAAAAGTCAGCTTCCCCACAACCTCCTTCCGCTGGCAGGTAGGTAGTATATTTACATCCGCCCTGCTGTTTAATGTTGTCTTTTCCATGATTTAGAACAAAGCGTAATTACTTCAGCCGTGTTTATGAATTTCATTTTAACTCCAATTAATGTTTTTTTTTTGTACAAAGAAATCTGCGGTACTTTCCAAATACATCTGAGGCTTTCTTTTTAGTATAGCTATCACGGTGAAATGTAATTGTAGTACTCCACAAGATGAAATACTAACATTCAAAATAAAAAATTTAATTAGCTTACTTGCCCTGCCTCGTGCCCGTAGCTTCCGGGATAGGACCCAGATGGATGAGCGGTTTGGAAAATGGATGGATGGATTAGCATACTTGTATCTGTTAGTGCGGAGACCACAGATATGAATAGTTGCAGTTATTTGTGCAGGTTTGCTATTAAAATGAAGGTCTTGCACATATTCCTGCAATCTCTTTTCACTTTACACTTCAGGGATGCAAAGGCGATGTACTCCTGCAAGGCAGAACACAGCCATGAACTGAGCTTTCCCCAGGGGGCGCTATTCACAAACGGTATGTCACGACAATCTTCATCAGCTTATTTGTTGTGGAAAGATTTACCAGATAAAGCTTTAATTATAAGTGCTCTGTGATCTAACTGAGATGGGCGGAATATCCATAATTTTGTTAATATACTATGAGGTGTCTTCCGAGTACATATAATATTAAATGAACTTACATAATATTGACAATATGGTCTTTGTCAACAAAATATGAAATTTGACATTAGGCCAAAAAAAGGTTAAAATCTGGATAAATTCTCATTCCAATAAAATGGTTTACTGTTATTAATAAAACTACATTTTATTAGGTTTGAGGTCACAATTTTTGTGATCAAATTTTTATTTAAGAATTTTACCATAGAGTATGGGGGGGAGTTGTATTTTGTTCTAAGACAGCACGTAAGAAAAAAGAAGAAAAAACTGAAAATAAAGGCGAAACAGAGTCAAAAAGACAGTTTTATTTTTTTGTGGTAATTAAATGCAATGATCTACTGCATGTACGCAAAAATATTTATATATTTAAACTCAATCTCATCTTTAAACCTGCCTTACTCAAGTTTAATAATCAAAGAGATCATTATCCCGTGAAATGCATACATTTTAATTTAATAGCATTATATCTTTGTTGTTTTATTTGTTTATTTTTGGCTGATCGACATACAGTACATCCTTCTGTGGAACCTGGCTGGCTCCAAGCAACCTATGAAGGAAAAACAGGGCTCGTCCCTGAGAATTATGTCGTCTACCTCTGACAAGTTCTGAAGACGGAGCCAAATAAATACATTTCATGGTATCCATGTTATCAGTTTCATGTAAACGAGCATTTGCAAGATCAGCTTCACATTTGCATGGCTGCTCTTGTGAACCAGTGCATAGCTAATATGCAATAGAACTCACTACCTGACCAGCAGAGTAAATTCATTTGCTAACAGTTTATTTCACGTGGAAATATTAATTTATGAAACCATATGAAATTAAAGATTTGTTAAATATTGAAATGTATACACTTTTAAATGGAGATATCGTTAATATTATACACCTCAAATCTGACCGCAGATTTTTATGTATTTGGCTGATTGTAGAACCATTTCGTGTTTGATATATAAATCATTTTTTCCACCTAAAAGACATTAATTGTACAGTAAGCTTTTGCTGTAATTTTGTTTCATTCATGCATTCTTAGTGAGCCTTGTGAGACATATGCTGTAGCTGCTAAAGATGGAAGCACTTGCTGCTTCTTCTAGATCAGTCAATACACCTCTGACAAGGCTCCGAAATCACATTTATGTCGGGCACAAGCAACTTTGTCATATCACACCTATTCGTATAAATGAGATTCATTTCGTTGGGATGACATGATGTAGAATGTGTTTCTCAACGTTTTCGCAGTGCAACTCAATTCTTACCATGCCTGCTCAGTTGCAAACCTATATCAAGTATAGGTCTAAATGAACACGATGATCACGTGTGCAGTGCACTCTGCAATTTACACCAATCAAAGCTTATCGCACAAATCTGATTGGATGTGCCAGTGAATTTAAAATTTTGGACTGGTTGAGTGTTCACTAGTTTTGCACTAAGCATTTGCAGACCCAAGACCCGTTTATACTGTATAGGTTAATTCTAGGATTAGGGTTGGGAAATCTGACCGTAGATCAGCATTGGAGCTTGCTGGTTTTGAAATGCTTACATTTCCAACCCTGCCATCGTGACCCTGTCAGAATTTGCTGTGACCCCAATTTGGCTGCTGGTGTAATAGCTTTAAAAAGTAAAAAGAAAAGTTGGTGTGTGTGTGTGTATATGTGTGTGTGTGTGTGTGTGTGTGTGTGTGTGTGTGTGTCTGAGTTCACTATATACACAACAAAAATAGAACAGACTAAGATATAGTGTGAAAAAATGGCAGATTTTTTACAGTGCACTTTTAACAAACACTGAGGTATGCAGTATATTCAGATTTTTTTCATCCCTTTGTTTTCTGTGCTCAGAAACATGACTGATAGTTAAATCCCTATGGTGACCACATGTACCATATAAATGAAAGGTTAATATTTAATAAAAAAAAAAATTTGTATTGTTTTAATTCAGGCAAGTAAAGTTGTTCAAACGTTCCTGCATACACATGCCATCGATACAGTATTTTTTTTCCAGATTTTTTTCAGCTGAAGGGCATTATCGTGCATTATACCCTTGTTCGGTTCATCACTGGTTATTTTATGTTATTGTACCTGCCAGAGGCCTGTTAAATTGGATTAATGGACATCAATTCAGTGTACAGAACGCGTATATTGTTAATATCCTTGCTACATGTTTTATATCTTTTTTCTTCTTTATTCTAGTAGTGCACTGGTGCACTAACATTGTGCATATGGCATCATAGCAAGTAGCATATGCTGTAAGAAATATTGATCATTAAATACTGAATATGTAGTTTAGCTGTAAAATGTAAGTAAGTGTAGGTAGTAAACTGAAGCAGGTGGTACACCAGCCTACGTACCAGTATGTAAAATGTAAGTAAGTGTAGGTAGTAAACTGAAGCAGGTGGTACACCAGCCTACGTACCAGTATGTAAAATGTTTTCTATTTAAATATTTTTCTTTTATCAACATGTACCCATTTTGCCATATGTACTAAAGAGGTATAGAAGTCTTGCTTTCTGGTTTTACAAGTGTTAATAAACTGTCCATGGTGATTTTATTATTTTAAAAACTGGTATTATTGTAAAAATGTAATAATTGTTGTGATTGTTAGATGCCATAATAATGTTAATATTTTTACTGCATGTTCAACCCCCCATAAATTTTTGGCCCTCAGTGTACTAAGTATAAATGACAGGACAAGATCACACGTGGTCTGCTTTCTGTTATTCCTTTATTTAAAACGAACTTTCACAAACCGAAGGAAGACCAAGAATCCCACTGTATCTGGCATCCAGATCTTGCTTATTAAGACCCAGTGAGAATGGACAATGAACTTTATTAATGATGTTCCTCATCGGTTCAGCTTGGTGGTTTTAAGGAAGTCAGTCAAACAAAACTCTTAAAAAATGTGAATAGACAAATTGATAAATACAATTAATAGTAAAAACAAAAAAACACGCATCT
Source organism: Isichthys henryi (assembly GCA_026776945.1). Lineage (NCBI taxonomy): Eukaryota > Metazoa > Chordata > Actinopteri > Osteoglossiformes > Mormyridae > Isichthys > Isichthys henryi. The sequence goes on along the minus strand of JAODJX010000040.1, from coordinate 6,972,540 downwards.
TGCTAATTTACCTTTACAAGCTTATTTTCATCAGTCGACCGTCTGTCCAGAATACTTTCATTGTAAAGTCTTTCACCCGAAATATGTCTGAATAGCCACACAGCACAAAATATAACAAAATTCATATCTATTAAACCAGGGGTAGCATCAATCTTGCACCAGAAAAATATAAATTTCTGTGGTAAGAAAATAAAAAAAAAATGTACCTTTTATAATACAGAACATATTAAATTAACATTGTCATCCTCAGTGATTTTTAAGTATATTCAAAAAATTGTCATTCAATTTCTAAAATCTTAGTTTAAAAATTATATGAACATGCCACAATGTTAAAGTGGCGTTTTCATTTGGTGTTTTCAAATGACAGTTTACACAGAAGGACTTCAGTGAAAGTGTAGTTGAATGTACTTTATATATTTAATATTTTAACCATGTCTGGAATGAATTTAATTGAGTTTTATATATTTGCATGCGGGCGGCATGGTGGTGCAGTGGTTAGCACTGTCACCTCACACCTCTGGGACCCGGGTTCAAATCCCCGCCTGGGTCACATGTGTGCGGAGTTTGCATGTTCTCCCCATGTC
>JAODJX010000040.1:6955705-6971856 GCA_026776945.1 Isichthys henryi | reverse complement strand
AGGTGTGTATGTGTGAGTGAATGGTGTGTGAGTGTGCCCTGCGATGGGCTGGCCCCCCATCCTGGGTTGTTCCCTGCTAGATCGTGCCCATTGATTCCGCGATTGGCTCCGGACCCCCCGCGACCCAGTAAGGATAAGCAGTTTGGAAAATGGATGGATATTTGCATGCACTTCTTTTTGGGTTCTTCCTACATATTTTAAAAAGATTATGGACCAGAGTTTTTAAAATGGTTTCAAGACAACTGTACTCTCCATCTAGGGTGTAGATTTGGGTGTAGATGGTTGGAAAATATCATTGCCAATATTACGAGAGTGCCGTGTGTTTAGGGGGGCAGGGTTGTCTGAGACTGATTTGGTCCCTACCAGTGTTGAAACCAAACCTACTGACTTGTTCTCCATTAAACATTTTTGTTAATATTTTAAGTTTCGTTTACTAATTTAACTGCATTTTTCTAAATGCCTCCGGAATACAGAAAGGGAGTATGATGCATGTTTAAAAACCTCCCAGATGACCCTAAACATTCTGAAGGAGCATCCCAAACTTCTGATCTTCATGCTACACTCTGTATATAAGACAATGTACCTATTACCAGTAATATTTGACATCTTCTTTTTTCATAACTTTTTCAGCTTCAATAAACTTTGCATTGGAATCCTCCCCCATACACGAGATCCACCCTGGATCTACAGTCCTACATAAATTTACCTTCCCTTGTTAAAATTCTAAAGGTGTCATTAAAGAAATTTTATATTTCTATTTTTAAATAACATTCTTCAGAAGTTCTAGTTTGGCAAAAAATAGTTCTAGAAAATAGTTTCTACATTAAACTGCTCACCTTAAAATCTCTGGATTATCTTCAGTAATCGGGTCATGATTTCTGGTAAGAGACATTGCTGTTGTATTTTCTGGAAGTATTTCTGGCGCTTTGCCATCTTTCTGTGGTGATTGTTCAGTCACATTATATTTGAGAGAAGCCTGACATTTCCGCCGCCCATATCTCCAACACTGGGCAGCTCCCAGCAGAACATTCTAGATGGGTAGATAAGCACTAAAGCCACTCTAAACATATTTTATTTTTAGTTTTGGGGTGAACTGCCCATTTAAATATCAGCAAATTACATAACCTTCGGTGTTAGTTATTTAGTGGTCTATGTCTGATGAAGCATATTATTTACTTTTATAACTCTATTGCTGAAACACATTTGTACACATCTGCCAGAAACTAACCCTAACAACCACATCACTAATCTGTTTAACCAACTGAATATTTACTTTAGGTCAAATTTCTTAAACCTAATAAAAGATTAAAAATGACTATTAACCCAAAACTTGTAAACATGAAACTGTAAAGCTTGGTTCATAACCTATACAGACAGTTTGATTTTTTTTCCCGAAATATACTTTCCACATTAAAATATTCACTGAGTAGTGAAAGGAATTTACATAGTATCTGCCTCTTTCAAATAGCAAGATTGAAGAAGGATACATAAGTGACCTTTGGTTTTATACACCTGTACATAATATTACAGGAACGGTGTCTGTTGAAATTTGACATTAATATTCAAAACAAAAAACTTATTTCAACCTTAAACTTCAGGAAAAATGAAATGCAGGAAAATAAGTAAACATATCTTGCCAGCGGAAGGAAGGCTAGGAACCACCCCTCTGGTATTTGGAAGTTGATACTTCCTTTGAAATTTTAGCAGAATGCATGCCACCATGTGCCATGCTGGTCTCCGTACGAAGGAAGTTCTGCGTACCGAAGATACTCAGAAATGTTTGGGCACAATAGACAGTTTCTCTTCCAGTCTTCTAATAATGATCTCGAAGTCTCTGGTGCTGTATGGCTTCTCCTCGAGGAGCTCGTAACGTAAACTGCCGATGTCCTGTTTGATCTCTTTGAGTTCTCCTGTTAAAATTTTATTTTTTTTTTAAAAGTTGTTGAGCAATTTAGGAATGTCAGACCGAATTTGTGTTGTTGTATAATATAAAATGAAGAATGGCCATTGACAACGATAAAATGCATACCTTCATTTACATCATCACTTTCTTTATCAATTTGTGCTTTGAGAACGTATCGTTTTATGAGACGTGCCATTATCTTCTGTGGAACAAAAAGCATTTTCCAGTTACGTTTTTATACCATTACAATCTTGACATTAGCATTATCTATAAAATATTTTTACCATACAGAGCAAACTGGTTGAGCTTGAAAAATGTTACAAGGCTGAATCTATGTGAATAATTCCTTGTACACTTTAGCAATTGCCCTGAATCAGAATTCATACTAAATTGGAAGATGACTAGTTTTTGAATTGTGTATATAAATGAGTTGTGTGAACACATGGCTTAATTCTCACATAATGAATGTCTTCCTTTGTTTCTCAGCCCTCAACGGAAGACATTGCCTAGAAAGCTATGGTATGGAACCAAAACTGGGCTATTATGGCTCACTTGTATTACAATCTACAGGCCCTCAGTTAATATGCTGGTTAAGGTGAATTGAGCCATCCCAAATGAGCTGAATTCATGAACGTGGCAAATATAACATGATCGTATAAATGAAAAAAATTCAAATTAAATTCAAATAAAAGATCATATTTACCTGATACCGGCTTAGAGATGGAGAAGCTCCATAATTGTTTTGACCTTGCTGGATTGCACAAGGAAAACATTCAGAACTATCACGGAAGTTTTTTTTTACTGAGATCCCAACAGTGAATATCATGAACTTTCACATTCACAATTCTCATCTTTCAAAAAGGTTACGTATTTCAAGAGTAGGCTTTCTGAGTATTTTCTCTCAGGCTGCATATGGAGGATGTGTGTGTGTGTGTGTGTGTGTGTGTGTGTGTGTGTGTCTAGTGCGAGAATAGCACCAAACCCAGGGTCTATCTCTGCCTTCTACCCCATACCGCCTTGGATAGGCTACAGAATATACTCATAATATTTGGATTGTATTATCAGTAACTGCATGCAGATTAAAATAGGAAATGGAATTATGTGACATCAACTAATGGAAAGAAATCAGCACTGTGTACACGGGAACATTTCCCAAATATAAACAGACTTGGCTAAAATAGCATAACAATGATTCTCGATGCCTTATGAATGTAAATGGACTGTCTGAAAGTTGACGTAACGTGATAAGAGGCACTTGGTGCTGATGTACTTTTTACTCTCTGCATTACATGTAACACTATGGCCAATATATCATTGCTTAATGATTTGAAGACCGCTTCCCCTTATTGTCATACTTATATGTTTTACTTAAGTTCTCTGTACTAAAACGAAACATCGGCGGGTGGGGCGGGTTGGCGGACCCTCTGACGCCCGGGGGCCCTGGTGGGACCCACAGAGAACATCGGGGGCCAGCTTTATACTCATATGTTTTACTTACGTTCTCTGCACTAAAACGAAACAATTGTTTAACATTTTATACCTATATGTTTCACTTAAATTCTCTAATTAAAACGAAAAATATTGTGGAACATTTTAGGGACCAGGGGCCTATATCACGAAGCAGGACTTCTTGTTCAGCCGGATAATTTGTTGGATTTAAGGTAGTCTGGGCTAAATGTAAGTGAATGAAGATAAGGTCTATTTAGCCCAGACTACCTTAAATCTGACAAGTTATCTAGCTAAGCAGGAAATCCTGTTTTGTAAAACAGACCCCAGATAGCAATCAATTCTAGAAAGTAAAATTGCAGCATGTAGTGCTAGAACTCGCCTTATTTAGCTCTATATCAGCTTTCTCCTCCTCTTCATGTTCATGCAATAAGAGATCCTTCACCCACAGAAAGAGGCTAATCACAGATTTAGGGCTGGGGATCAGGTTAAAGGGCACAGGAAGGGTCCGGCCCTCCTCAAAGTACGAGAACCAAAGCTTAGATCTGGCAAATTTCCACTCCACATCAGCATCACCCTGCAATCAGCATCGGTGGAAGAGATGGGTACATGTATGGTTCAGATATTTCTGTGCAAACATGAAATAATTGGTGTGCTGAATATTTATTAGAGTTTTATTATAAACGCATTTATTCTGCAGAAAGTAAACTATGTTGAGCCAATTACAATATAAAGTTTCAGAAGGCTGTAGTATGGTTTTGAATATGGTAAAGGTATCAGGAGAAGTTCCACATGTTCCATTGACACACTGTCAGTGGTACCTAAGGACAGCTCTCCTTAGTATCAGCACCAAGAGACCCTTTTATCTCCAGCCATTGACCCTCTATGCTCCTGCTCTATGGCTCATTCTGTAACTCTCCAGGTTTCACGTATTTACTCGCCTGGCTTCTTTCCAGGGTCACCACTTATCTCTGCTTCTTCCAAGCTTTACTACTTCCCCCTGTATGCTGGTTTCTTGACTCGTTCCTTAGTCTTACACCTGGATTTGCTGCCCAGTGCTGCCCCATGTCTGTCTTTGCCATTTACTTTTTTCTTTATGACCTGCTACCTGTTTAAATCCGTCTGCATAAGGTTTGCTTTCAGCACTGGTAGGGACCGACCGAGCCCAGAACCCCCCACCCTCTTAACCTCCCTCAGTAGTAGGAGGTGCATGTCCAAACTATCCATAGCCAAATCTACACCCTTGGGTCTGCAGATAATTACATTTATACAGGAACAGTTTCTTGTATGTTCAATTTAAAGGTTATTTATTACAGATTGTCTTATAAGGTGTATGTACAATGACAAATCTCTTGGAATTAAATTTCAAATAAAAAATAAAAAAGAGATAAGTGTAGGTCACCTCAATTTCCTGGAAGGAGCTGTTGATCATAGCTATGAGCATGTTGAGCAGGACAACCACCATGGTGACGTTGTAAACTCCATAGAGGATGTAGCCGGTGTTCTCGATGAACTTGTGTCCATTATTGACAACAACAGATTTCACTTCAGAAAGTCCAAATATTGCCCAAAACAATGTTTTAAAGCTTTCTTCAACTCTGCAGCAGAAAAGAAGATTCACATTTTTACATGTTTTCTAAATCATTTACAGTATAACTCATTACAATACTACAGCAACTTTATTTCTTCTTCATTTAATAATTGGTATAGAATAAGGTTTAGCACAAGACAACACTTTTGAGGATAGGAGCTTAAAGGATGGATGGATGTTTACATGGATATAGTTTAGTACCATTAGTATCATTAATAGTTTAGTATCATTAATAAAGTTCATTGTCCAAGGTTAAGAGGAATATCAGCCATTGAAGTGATTTGAAATGTTATCAAAAAGAATTCTAAACATGAAACTGATGTCTGAATGTAACAGCAACCCTAGTCTCCATAAAGTAAAGCAGTTAAATTAAATGTTCAACCAGGTATAAAAACATCCAGTAAAACATAAATTGAATACATATTATGAGAAACTGGTCATCTTGCATGGTATGACAGTGACCTGTTTTTCCAGGAGACACAGACTAACAGAAGAACTATGCACTGATACAGTAGGTGTACTGCAGACCTTCTGCATCACAACTTTGCCCAGTGCGGTTTTGATATATCGCAGTCAGCAAAAGACATTACGTGGGATTTCTTTGGGAGTTTTGCCGCCAGCAGATGACAGACAAATAATAATAAAATATACTCTATATGGACAAAGACTTTGGGACCCTCCTCTTAATCAATGAATTCCAGTATTTCATTCTGACCCATTGCCAAAAGAGTATAATACCTAGCCATGCAGTCAGGTTTAGAAACACATTTTACGAAAAATGGTCATTCTGAAGAGCTCAGTGAATTTAAACGTGGTATTGTCATAGGATACCACCTTTGCAATAAGTCAGTTCATGAAATTTCTTCGCTGCTACAGTAGATGTTATACAGTCAACTATTAGTCAGGGCTACTCAAATCATGGTCCTCAAGGGTGAAGCACTGCTGATTTGCCAGCCTTCCCAGAAGAGTGGCAGCTCTTATAGCTACAAAGGGGGGACCAGCTACATATTGATGCCTATGGACATAGAATGGAATGTCCTGTGAGTATAAGTGTCCCAGTACTTTTGCCCATATAGTACATGTACAGCGCTGGTTTGGAGGACGCCAAACATGTTTACGGTAGCCTCTCACAGGATACCTCACAGTAATCTCAATTAATAAACTTCCAATGGGTATTTCTGGTGTTTAAGTAAGCTGTGTGTTCCATTACGTACATTTACTTTTATATTGGCTATATAAAGATGGAGATTGAATTCGTTTACTAATAAAATGCAATGTCGTATTATGGAAACGCGTTTTGCACAGTTAGATACCGGAATAAGTCTGAATAGTTTTGCATTCCAATATGGGAGTGTATTATGGACTGATTATTGACAATTGACTTATTTTTTTTTTTACTTGTATTCCTTACTCACGTTGTGAAGGCAGCGTTCTGCTTAGCACCCAGGTAGTATGAGTAGAGGTTAAACATTCCAATCATGAAGGCTAAAAATACCAGGATGAAAATGACCATGAACTTAAAGATATCTTTTACTGTTCGTCCAAGTGATATCTGCAGAGGTCCCAAGTTCTCATTCGCCGGCAGGATATACACAATACGAGAGAAGCTGAGGACGACTGCCACTGCGTACAGGGCCTCTGAAATAATCTGTGGGTCGGAGGGAAGCCACTTGTTGCGCGCTGCAAAGAAAAACATGCAATTTTATACATTTCGTTGTGATGCAAATTTCAAAGAGACATTTCTGTATAATTTGCCTCTTATGACCAAAATTGGATTTTAAGATGCTGTTGCCGTACCGCATTTTAGCATGGCTTTGCATGTGGAACAGTTTAGATAGACTAAACATGTGGAAGAGATTAATCAATCAACAACAAATACTCATTGTGTACAGAGCATAAAATAAATTTAAGCTGAAACCCACTGTATGTTTCAGTTCATAAAAAAATGTTTTTGTCATTAGTATGATTATTCAAGAGAAATATTTCTAATAAGGAACTCGATAGTTTGTTGGTTGGGCAAAGAATGTGTGTTTTACAAAATAATAATTGTCAATGCTCAGTGTATATTTTAAGGATGTGAATATTTTTTAAAAGCTAATATCCTACCAAATAAGATAAAAGATGGTGAAATATGTTCTATCTGCATATAAATAATGATGTCATGGTAAGTAATGCTAGTTATGTCACACATCCCAGATACGGATGCCTGAACTTTCCTTCCTGTTTTATGTTAACTGTTGTGTAAAAGCTACCATCCCATAGCAAAAAAGATCATGCCATTCTGTTGCATATACAGTACATTCCTTCTGTAAAAATAGTTTAGATATTAGATATTCTTCATTTGACATTAATAAGATGCACATGCATGTGGCAGGTTACAAATACTTGAAACAATTCAACTATTAATGCTCCATCAACTCGACATATATCTTTCAAAAATCGTGTCACTCACCTAACCTGTAGTATTCAATTTCAAAGGGCAGTGTTATGTTGGACAGGTCCGTGTAGTGCCTGTCGACGTAGCCCTGCGCTACACACGCATGCCAGAATGCCATAAACCTTGCAATGAATGACGCCACAAATATTGCCAACATTCCAAAATCTAGAAGGTTCCAGGCTTCCAAGAGGTATTCCCGTGGGCCCTGTGACCAAATCTCTTTGCATTCTGCCCAGATCATGCCTAAATAAAGAAATATTGATTAATATACATTTTTTACATATTTTTGAAATTTTGTGGTGTCTTTTACAGTACAGCAATGCCATGTATATGTGTTTAAGGTCCTAGTTAATTTTAAGATTAAAATAAGTAATCATTTTAATAACTCTCCTTAAATGTTTATCACAAGTATGTTACATTATACATTAAAAACTGCTGTAGAACCTAGACAAACCCGTAACTGCTCATGCCAGTTGTCAAACCACTTCCCAGGCTAGTCATTACATTTAATACTTCTAAATTCTAGTAAAGATTTCTTATACATTGAAACCATCACTGATATCAATGAATTACTTAATTTGTATAATGTTGATGCTGGTCTTGTTGGTCTATAAATGAAATACACACTATATTCCAATATAATTCCAGGTGAACGTCAAGTATTGTAGTGTAAAATAGAAGTGTTAAATGATGCTGGTGTACATGCTGTTGTATTTTGGTTTTCATATATGACCTTTCGATCCAACAAACTGAAACTTCATCAGAGTCAGACCCGCACATGTATCAGTTTGTGATCTGCTGAATGTGCAAAGTATACAGCAGTGATATACTATTGGATTTCGTATTTTAGCCAGATGTTTAGGTCAAATAAGTGAACAACTAAGTGTCTGTATGGGGTACTTTGTGATTCACCAGCAAGTCTTGCTATAAATTCTAAAAGTTGCAAGAACCATCATAGAAGGACACATCACTCTTTCACAAAAAGGTCTCCATCACTGCCCGGGAATGTCTCATAAATGAACTTGGGAGTTGGTGACGAGAAAGTGCTCGTCATACCACAACTGAGTCATAAGAACTACATTGTGAGAAGCAACCATTTTAGCACGTAAAGCTAAAGTTTTTCACTTGTTGAGATCATCCCACCCTCTGAGTCACTGAGATCTTTTCTTTTAGCCATGCAACAAGGTCTGCCCATGATTTTTATATATAAATCTTAAACATTAATGCCTTATGTTTAATTCACTTAGGGAACATCCATCCATTTTCCAAACTGCTTATCCTACTGGGTCGCGGAGGGTCCGGAGCTTATCCCGGAAGCAATGGGCACGAGGCAGGGAACAACCCAGGATGGGGGGGCCAGCCTATCGCAGGGCACACTCACACACCATTCACTCACACATGCACACCTATGGGCAATTTAGTAACTCCAATTAGCCTCAGCATGCTTTTGGACTGTGGGGGGAAACCCCACGATGACATGGGGAGAACATGCAAACTCCGCACCCGCACACGTGCGACCCAGGGTGAGACTCGAACCCGGGTCCCAGACAACAGTGCTAACCACTGCACCACCATGCCGCCCCACTTAGGGAATACTGCTATGGAAGTACCTAATTCAAATTAATGTCACATCCATTCAGTTTTTTCCTCAATTTTGGTACTTATACAAAGAACATAAGAAATTTACAAACGGGAGGAGGACGTTCAGCCCTTCAAGCTCGTTTGGGGAGAACTTAACTAATACCTCATGTTTCATTACATTTTACACTTGTTGTTGCTGCACTTACAGTGTTTATCAGGCGTAGCTGGTCAAGCAGTCACTTGTTACTAGTTACAATGAAAGTTACATTCAATATAACTGACCAAATGGATAAATGTAAAAATGTGAAATAAAAAATTTAAAAACCCATGTACAGATACTCCTCTGCTTACAAAATAGTTACGTTACAAATTGCTGTTTTTAACTTGAAATGTTCGTAAGTCATTATTCAATATCATTTTAAGGGTATACGCAAATACAAGAACTAGGATGCTGGGAGTACGCACGTTACGCTGCTGCACGGCGGGAGTAGTAGCCAGAAGTCGTAATAGGCGGAATTGGTGTGCATAATTGATGTTGCGGACAGGAAACAGGAGCCTAACAAACACAATTAGGACTTACAGTCCTCTTCGTTCGTATGTCTGAAACTTCGTAAATTGAAGTTCGTAAGTAGAGGAGCGTCTTTATATATAAAAATTGAAGTTGACATTTATTCTGTTGTTGTGACAACTTTGTGATAAGCAGAAGTTAATTGAGGAGTGTGATATGGAGGAGGTATGCCGTGCCAAAAACAGGTCTGGGAGAAGGGTACCTGACCTATGACCCAGGAAATGATGAGTGTTTCCATCCAGGTGAAGGAGGTGGTCTTCATGCGAAAGAGCTGCTTGGGGTGGTCCTGAACCGTTGTGTTGGGGAGCAAATCTGTCCCCTCGAAGCGGTCTGCGGCATTAAACACCAGGAGGCCGAGGAAAATGGTGAAGGAGGCTGCGTGGCTGACAAATTTCATAAACGGGCCACGCATGACCTTTCCCAACTTAGAGATAAAGCACACAGCAGATAAACATTTCGTCATTCTGTTTTTGACATTCAGGGTTAACTCAAAATATAATTTTTTTCATATAATGAAGTATAACTCATTGCTTTAAAGTGTAAAAACACAAAAGATGTACCAAATATAAATAGAGAATGCAATTTACTGACAAAACATGTTTTTTTACTACTTATCGTGGATTAGAGAAAAATATTGTGCTAGCTAATGGTTCTTGGAGAATTACCTTACTGCCGGGTGCAATCAGGTAGATCAGGGCCAGGAAAGGTAGGCCGATGGCTACAGCGAGGGCAACCAGGAATTTGACAGCCATGGTTTGCTGCCGAATTCCTGATAGGTTCTCATACCAAATCGACACGAGTTGTTGTTGACAGTTGGGATGGGCAACAAACTATTCAAAAGTAAACAGCACAGAAAATCAAGGTTAATGCTTTCTGAATATTATAACATATTTTTCTTTATGTTAATTAGTAGCATATGCCGATACAGTATTGAGTTTTATTAATACACTGTGTTGGAATTCTTATAGTAATACAACTTAAATAACGTAGCTATATAATTATAAGCTCAATGTATAGACAGGTAGCTCTTATTTAAGATTTTTATCTTTCTCTTTTCAGACTGATTGTTTGAAAGGACTGAAATTATTTGCAAAGGCACTAACCTTTTTTACTTCATATTTTATAGCCAGTTTTAATCGTAGAAAGCTGGGTGGAGCGGGTAAATCTGGGCTTTCACCTGTGTCAACATCACCATTCAGTATGGCTTCCACTTCTTCTGTGTTTCGACACAAATCCAAAAGACCCACAACAAAATCTTTACACTGCAAAGATAATTTCTTGTAATCGTTCTGAAAATAGAAATTTGTCCGGTTAAAATTTGTTTTACTAAAATAATTCCTTTACAAACTAACAATGGTGCCTGATTATACTGTACAGGTACAATTACAGCTAAAGACCGTTAGTAACTTTGCTAACATATATGTTAGGGATTTGTCAGAAACTCTTGTCACAAATCCTAATTTCCCTACCTAAAGCACTGCACAAAAAGTTTCTCACAAACCTACACAAATTATGTTTATGAGATAAAAGTGTGTTGTCCATATCCTAGGACAACCCTTACAGAATATAGTCTTTTTTAGAATATACTGTAATGACTAGTATTTATTATAAAGATATGTGTTTATTTTGTTCTCGTGCTCTTATAATAGTTAAAAGGTATTGAGGCAGAAGTGTCATATTACCGCCGTGTTTCTTGCAATAAAGAAAAGCTTGCTTACATATTGCAATGAAGTACCTGCTTTCTAACCTGACAATGGGTAATGCTACTTGCTAACGGTAAAAGCTGTGGGGTCCTGTGGGGGTTATGAGACAGCTATGTTGCAATGAAAGATGAAAAACAAATCAAGTTTTGGAATAAGAAAGGGGAAAATTGTAATGTAGACGGGGCACGCTTCTGGACAAAACTGGAGAATGACTTTGGTAGGATCATACCAATGAGAGAAATAAGTGCGTTCAGACCTAGTAAGAGGCAAAGTCTGCTGTCCAAGCACACTGAGGATTGTATTTGGAGCTAGTCCAGTGAGTAGCTGTTAAGGAGATAGCGTTTTCTCACAGCAACTCTCCTTTTTTACCAGTTAGGAAGGAGTTTTTGCAGGATTTGAGGATAACAATGTGGTACACCCATGTTTTGACATTGTTCCTTACACTGTTACTATTCTTTCTTCTATCCCTCCTGCTGTGAAATGATATTCTGACATTGACCTGGCAAATGCGCTTTCCTCTATAGCCGTTCGTCCTGATTCACTGTATTGTCTTGCGTTTACATTTCAGGGTAAGCAATGGACCTCAGCTGTCATGCTGCAGGAATATACGGAGTCTCCCTCTGTTTATTTTCAAGAGCTGTCTAAGAATTTCGAGTTCGTCCTTTCAAAAGGCGGGAGCACATTGGTCCAATATGTACCCAAGACACGCTACAAGATTTATTAATCTATATAGCTAATAATGGCCACGGGGCCACAAAAAATTACGACTCTAGTAAAACGGGAAGTTACCTATTTAGGACACATTTTGACTCCTGAGGGAAGAAGCATAGATCCAGAACAAAACTGAAGCTATTAAACAAATTCCAAAATCTAAAAAAAACAGCAATTGCTATCACATATGGGAACTGTGGGTTATTGTAAACCCCATAGATTTTGCAAAGAGCACTTAACCCTTTTGAGAAATAATGCGTAGGAAGGGACTAAATTTGACGGATGGCTTGACGAGGATTGAGGAAGATGAGAAGACCTTTGCAGATTTGAACTGCACACTTTTGGGAGCTCGTACGCTGGGCATTCCGAATTATAATATTTGTGGGAGAGATAAATGGATTAATGTCAGCAGTACTAGTATAGAAATATGGCGATGAATGTAGGCCTACAGCTTATTACTCAAAACGCTTATATTCAGTTCCCCAGGTAGATGGGCCTGTTCAGTTCCCCAGGTTGATGGGCCCATTCCACATCACCAACATAGAAGTGAAAGTCTTTAAAAAACCCAACTGGATCCATGGCAGCCACTGCTGGAGTGTTCTACAGATATTGAGGGACAGGGTACGAGACTGACTCCGTGGACGACAGTGGCATAGATGAGTAATAGATGACATCATAACAGACAGGGTGCACGAGCCACTTCTGCTCACAACGCAGACCAGGATGAGAACCAGACGGCATCATGATGGAATCCCTGGTGATATAACACCCTGACATCTCACAAAGCATTGTAATCTTTGGGATCAAGTCAGGGAAGCTATGAGACTGATGTGTACAACGTTAATCGTGTGTGTGTGTGTGTGTGTGTTGGTGTTTCTGCCTCTCTGGACAGTTGCATTTGGCTGTGTTAAAAGAAGGGAATGTTAGTTAACGCAGCTAAATGCAGAGATTCTGTGTAAGGAAAACAGCTCCAAACTTTGTGACGAAAGACCACCCGAGCCACGTCTTCTAGGCACGTTAAAGTGTGAACATTGTTGTTCTGGGTTTAGCCAGATTTTCGCTGATTACAAAAAAAAAACAATTCAGAAACTGAGAGGATTCTGTCAACCATATAATGTTGTGTGTACCAAACTTAACACAACAGCTTTCACTACTTAGATTAAATTATAGGGGACCTGGGTAACATGATGGCTAATTGGGTTATACTGTTGTTTCATACATCCAGGGATGTGGCTTTAAATCCCACCCCTGTTTCTGTGGATTACTGCAGGGAAATTGTGAGGAGTCTTTTAACGATTGGGGCAACTAAGAATACATCTTCATTGGCAGCTGGTAAACCATGATAGCTCTGTGCTATAGAGATGAAAGTGGTAGGGTTAAAAAATAGCACTTTTCTACCGTGACATAGCTTTGACCATTGTCGTTAATCTTTTTAAAGAAAGTTTAAAGGTTAGACTATAAATGTTATTTATGAGTCTTTGTTTAATCTTGACGTTTTAAATGCACGTCTCAGCAGTCATGTAGTTCCAGCAAACTGCACATGGGGGGCATGGGAAAGAGTCACTGTACAGTGAAACATAATAATATTAGTGTCTGCAGCTGGGGGAGTGGAGATACCTTCTGTAAGTTTACAGAAGTAACAGACATGCAGCTGCTTGAATGCCCAGCCAAACTGGAAAAAAAGAAAAAAAAAAACTAGCATATTGTATTATGCTATTATATAATGATGTTACACTTATAGATAAGACTATTTATTGACCTGACATATACTAAACCTGTAAGATCTATGTTTCCAACATTTGCGTCATTTTTACATGGTACATTTGATACAATGATGCTATATTTTTGGGCAGTTTTTCGAAACTGCATGTGAGCAGAAAGACCTCATTTGTCTCATGATCAGTGCAAAAACAGAATTTAAAAGGAAGGAAATCAAATTCATATTCATAAAACAGGATGTAGATTTTGTACTTGAGCGTATTAAAATAGTATCATCGAGTGATTAATATTCCTGCAAAATATTCTAACAGCAGTGGGGTCAGTTACCACAGTACCGCAATGTTGTTATTATGTTGTTCAGAAATCGCCACAGATCCATAAACCGGATCTGGCCTGGTGTCTTTTTGCACAACAGACCCATACTGATCCGAAACTATATATGGGTCTGATATGCAGCAGAGACAGAAGTGAAATTCAGATGCCCTATGAATGGGGTCAGTGAGTGGCTCTGTGTGCTTGTTCTCAGACGGTTGCTGGTTCAAGCCCCACCATTCACAGACTGAACTATGCAATAGCTGACCCTGCATTGAAACCCATAAGGTACGGAGAGTAAAATATGGCATCAAATATCACGTATTTGTTTGTTAAATGTGATTCATGGTCAGTTTTTCCAGAGTGACTGCTGACCAGCTCTGCCCCAGGATCCTGCCTTTACACATGTGGGCAGTGAGTGGCTCACTGGGCTGAGTCTCTGTGCTCGTGTGCAGGAGGTCCCTGGTTTGAACCTTGGCCCACGGTTGAGCGAGATCTGGTTTTAACTTTTGACTCTGGTGCAGATATGGGCCACATTTGGTAACATTCAATGTAAATCTGACTCATATACGGTCCAAATTTGTTTCTAATCCAGAAACTGCTATTGAGAATTCTTGCCACTACAACTCCAGGTCCAGCCATTAAACCCACAATTACATGATTTAGATAACTAATCATTTATATGACGTTTAATCTATAATGAAATGGCCAGTACATCACAAAAATAATTGGGTTAAAAAAAGGATGAAGATCAGTTTACTAATTGATACTTTATTGATCCCCATGGGGAAATTCCCTTTATGCCTCCCCCAATGTGCTCTGTGTAGGTGAGAACAAGCAGGCTGCAATAAGCACCCGGGCAGCTGGGGGTTAAGGGCCTCGCTCGCGGACCCACAGACACAGCAGGGCCAGTGGCCTGTATTACGAAGCGGTATTACTGGCTTATCGGGGTAACTTGTCAGATTTAAGGCACACTTACATTTTGCCCAGACTACCTTAAATCCGACAAGTTACCCCAATAAGCCAGTAACCCCCCCTTCGTAGTACGGGCCACAGTCTTGAACCTGTGACTTTCTGATCACAGGCTTAGCCCACTGGGCCACACACTGCCCCCCAAGGAAGTTAGATTGATGTATTTTTTTCTTGATGCTGAAGTGAAACTATTTAACCAAAATAGGAAGATTTTCTTACCTTGAATTCCTTCTCTATATTGGCTAAAACAGCCAGTTCATTGCTTAGCTCCAAGGCTGACAACACAGCATCCTCACTTGATAGCGAAAGGTAGGCGGGGCTTGCCAGACCTTTGTAAGCATGAATTCGTGACCGTGAGTGACTGAACGAGTCATATTTCCTGTGGTAGTTGCAGGTTTTGCATTGGCAGAAGTAGTCATGGGGGTGATTGATTTGCGCCCCCTTTCTCAGAAGGATATGGACAATCTCAAACTCTTGGCAATGAGAGGCCAGAATGATAGGCGTTATGTCATGGGAAAATCGAGTCCCATCCTCATCGTAAGCAAAGAAGTCATCGTGCATTTCTGCCTGGCTGGGACTAGCAGTCAATCTCCAGGAATCAGCGAAGGCTTTGTGTCCTAAAATGGCCTCCACGATTCGCACATATCCTTTACTAATTGCCAGTAACAGGGCATCCCCTATCCGGGCTAAGTTGTCCTTCTTCAGTAGTAGTTCCATAACTTCCAAATGCTCATTGGCCACAGCAAGCTGCAATGCATTCTGGCCCATGTAGTTCACACAATTAACATTGAGATCTGGCAGTTCCTCCAGCATCTTGCGTATTACAGGAATATTTCCATATTCTGCCGCCTCCAGGAAGTGCTCCTCCGTCACGGAGAGGTTGTTGTAGTGTTCAGTGAAAATGTAGGCAGGCCCACGCCTAACCTTGGCCAGAGACTGCCTGGACAGGATCTGTCTGTCACTGTTGATGGGGAGAAAAGAATCATTCAGGGACCCACAGACAATCCATGTTTTTGCTCCCTGCCAGACACTCCACGTTTTTACCGGGAGCTGGGAGGGAGCAAACACAAGGATTGTCTGTGGGTCCCCAAGGACCGGACTGGGAAACACAAACACTGACATACAGTATTGAATTACAAACCGGATTCCAAAAAAGTTGGGACACTATACAAATCGTGAATAAAAACTGAATGCAATGATGTGGAGGT
>JAODJX010000040.1:6945023-6955605 GCA_026776945.1 Isichthys henryi | reverse complement strand
GCACCTCCACATCATTGCATTCAGTTTTTATTCACGATTTGTATAGTGTCCCAACTTTTTTGGAATCCAGTTTGTATGTATTTGAATGAAGTTATATCTGTTCAACTTTGTTAAAACAAATAACCATTCATACATATTGCATTTTAACACTCCTGCAATCAAGAAATTTTCAGTTCTGCATATTTCAAACCCAACTACAGGTATACAACTGTATTATTTGCCTATTCTCAAATAGTATTTTTTGTATGCAAGGTCATATGTAGTCAGTACTGCCATAAAATGTACTAAGATAAGGTAGTGAAATAGCTCAGAAAAATACAGAAAACATGAGTACCAAATTAAAAAAAGAAGATTTATCTGCACATTTTTGAGTATCACAATACTACTACATCTAATATAAAACTGTATCCTATTACATCAGTATTATTATGTAAATGAGAACGTATTAAAACAGACATAGAGGCCAAAGTAAAAAAAAAAAAATCAACATATTGTGAGTTTTTCAGAATGTCGTGGTAATTTACAAACGCCGAAGTTGTTCCCAGCAAACACCGGAGTGACTGCAGTGCCGCTGTTAACAACGTAGCACCAACTTCCCCCTTCTCAGGTTTTCTCACTATATCAATCACATTAAACATATTTCTTTAACTTAAAGTTTTTAATATGTGAATTAGAAGTATTTTCTGAATACACTGTGCTTTGAAATTTCTGCAAATATTTAAATAAATAATAATATGATGGTCTATTTTAGGTGTAATATATTATTTTGCTTTCATTGTTCAGTTAAAATAGTGAGGGTGTTTTATTACAATAAATATATTTTTAGCATGATAAATAAAACGATTTATTTTTTGACAATTTGCATTTCTTGTTTTCACTGACCTTAGCCATAGCACAGGAAAAACCACCTGTAGAAACTCCTTTATTACATTATACAATATTTTTTTTTAAGCCAAATGAGTGAAAACGATTTTTTAAGTAGTTTTAAATGTCTTTTCTAGCCAGGATTAAAGCTGACAGCACAGAACTCCCTGTGTATTTTAAACTGGTACATTGAAAATCAGTCACTGAAAGTCAGTGTAAATAACAGTGTCTAAATGAAAGTTTCTAAATGAATTAACTATTTTAATAACAACGTAAGATTTTAATCTGTCAAATTGTAACCGATGATTGAAGGTGAGAAGGTGAGAAAAACGATTCCTTACATAAAACCTCATAGACACTATCACTGTTTATTGTATGATTATATGGTGTAAGAATTGAAGTAACTCAGCATGTATACATGTACATTATTGAATCATTGATCGAAATTTTTCTAGTGGCGTAAATTTTCTCACACAGTAAAAGAATTATGGAAAAACAGGAAATACACTCAACAGAGTTAATAAATAGACGAAATAATTACTCACCGGTGATAGACTCGGTATTTGCCACAGTTTTCATCCATAAAGTCTGGTCCCATTGGTCCCTGTGATTATATTTTATTCCTTATGCTTGTATTCCCAGTTACTGGACAGCAGTTTTCGTTCGGTTTTATTTTTAAATAACTAATTCATCTCGACATGTGGGGTAAGCAAAAAAAAAAAACGGCAGCAGCACTAGCTTCTCTGCTCCAATATTTATTTTCGGTTTCTAACCGATAGACGGGACTAGTGAGAGCCGCTTCATTTCATATGTCGTAGAAACGAATATTTTATTACCGAGAGCTTAACTCAGAAATATACCTCTTACATATTGTTATATTTTCTTTGTTATTTACCGAAACACTTTTCTGTTTATTTACGAGGCAAGTTTCTATTTTAACTTCACAAGCTACATTGTCTTAGACAGCGATGTGAAATCCGTCGTTATAGAAATTAGTGTTAGACAAACACATGATTGCTGCTTGTGTCCGTTCCCTTTGTCACAGACCTCCAGCTACATATAGAAATTTGACCCAAACTGTCTTGTTTCTATAATGACAGCACCACCCCCCCGTCTACATAAAATACAGACAGAGAAACGAATAGCATCTGAAATCGTTTGTAAAAACTATAGAACGGTAAATTTAAAAATCACTCTCTGACAGTTCTGCATCGTCAGTGAGAGAATATATTATTTTTTACAAAGTTGACCGATAAGCGCTCAGATCTAATGAATCTTCGGTAGGGAAAAAATAATCTGAGGTTGCCATTTAAGCAAATTTCCTTCCTTCCATCCATCCATCCATCCATCCATCCATCAATTCATCCACGAGGTTCTATCCGTTCTAGATCCTTCCCTTTCCAAGGCAGCATGGTACACCAAAGGGGGGTATGAGGGAGAGGATACCAACCCATCATTAATTTAAAGTATTTCATTTACAACTTTATCGCACAGTACAGTAATACATCTGCATTAAAAAAAATTTAATTAAAGTAAAGAGTATTTTTCTGGCGTACAAACTAAATGACAAAGGAAATACATACTTTAGAATATTTAAACAGTTTAATTTGACTTTTTCCAATATCCATTCATGATGGATTACTTGTCTAGGACCTTTATCATCACATAAGATCGGAAGTTTTCACCGGAAACTGCAGCAGTGACCCACCTTAATCTCCTTTGTCACTTTTTCACTTCTCGACCTGCCTTTTCTCCCTCCCTCTTCCTCTTATCATGGGATACAAATGCTACCTAATATTTCTTCCACCTTCTACCAAAGTTCTGTTTTCCCTTCTCCTATATTCACTATTATTCGCTGTGATTATTCATTATAATTTAGACCTCTCCTCCTTTTATCACCACTTTCAGCCCCCCCAGGCTCTCTCATTTCTCCATCTTCTAGACCACCCATCTATGGCAGCCTCCAGTCTACACACACTGGTGGACAACAGCTCTAGTGGGATAGAGCTCAAATCCTTTTGCAGAACCAGGTCTGCTCTTTATCATACTATTAGAATCTTATGACTTTCAAAGAAAACTGTGGAATACAGGCAGCTTAGTCTTAGGAAAGCAGTCATTTCCAGTTTAACTTTACTCACCTGCATGTAATGATTTGTATGGAAGTTTTCTTATATGTTTGAGTTTTAGCAACTTATCAAATAGCCCAGGAGCCTCGGATCATGTTAATGTGTCCCTGGATGCAGGTAGGTGGTGGCCAGAAATTTTTTATACTCATCAGCGTATACTGCAGAATATCCTCTTGAGAAAATGTTATGGAGTAATTTGCTATAAAATATATAGCATTCTCAAAATCAGAAGAAGCTTTTACAGTATATATAATGTAAAAACGTTTGTGATACACATACATATAATCACACTTTGGACTGTTTACCTAAATGCCTGTTACTGGAACGTACAAGGGGACAAGTACTCAGTAAGCATGCAAACTCCACACACACAGAGCCAGGCTTTGCGATTCCTCCTAGAGGCGTTTAAATAGATTGCCTTATTATGGAGCCATGGCAAAAAGCCCAGAATGGAGCCAGCTAAAGGTCATGAAGATGGTTGCATGCACATCGCCGTAGTGAAATCCAAATTCATAATACCTATGAATACAAAGAGGTACTGTTTGCAAACAGCTGACACTGTTTATTGACATGGATAATAAATTATGACAGAAGATTCAAACAGCCACAAACAGGCTAAAGTTTGCTGACTTGTTCCATGATTTTCAATGTCATCATACCAACATGGGATTATCAGTTCGGGTCCGGTCCGCTTGGGGACGGAGGTGGACATTTCAGGTCCAGAGAGTAAACGTCCAGACCAAGATTTTGGTTCATCAAACCAGTTGAGTACTCTGAGATGGTTTATACTCAACTGGTTGGCTGAAACAAAACTTTGGTCCGGACTTTTACTCTCTTCACCTGAATTACCCACCTCTGATGGGGGAGCCTGCACTGGTACAGAGTGTTGCCCACCATACAACAAGACACCTCGGTATCCTGGTTGGCGACCCCCCCCCCAGGCCAACACATGGTCCAGTCCCATCCTCCGGAAGTGACAATCTATCTGCCACAGCCAGGTGTAATGTGGGTGTCCCCTCGGCCTGGTCCAGCCAGCAATGAGGATCCTGCGAGTCAGATCACCCTCAGGGAAACGCGCCACATGGCTGTAGTGCTGTAACTGACGCTCCCTCACAATGCAGGTCATGTGCCTCATTCAGGGCTCCTCCAGCAACTGCTAGTTCGACACAAAATCAAACCAGCGATACTCAAGGATTCTCCAAAGAGACAAAGTATCAAAGGAGTCCAGTTTCCGTCTCAGCTCACTGGGAAGCGTCCATCTCTCCTCATGACACCCCCCCCCCCCCCATGCTCTCCCAGTCCGTCTACTGACTCCATAGGTGTGATTTCAAACTTAAGTACACCATAAGGTCTTAAATTAATTTTAATTTATTACATAAGCAAAGATATTTTTTTTGGTTCGCATTAATGAGAACAAGCTATTTTGTTTGCTATTCATCACCATATTGAGGAAGTTGAAAAATACTCGCTATGTTCCAGAGTGTTACATTTATTCAGAACTGGTGACAGTGAAATAGAGTCTCGGTTGAACCCTTGGTGATGTAGGACTGAAAAAAAAAAACAATTTATTTTGTGTTTCCTTTATTTTTGAAATATATACAGTACTGTACAAAAGTCATAGGCAGAAAATATTTAATCAACCTTCATGTTTCTATAAATGATATGAGTGTCAAAGTTTATTAGCTAAGCCATTTCAAAAGTCAGTCCAGCGA
Source organism: Isichthys henryi (assembly GCA_026776945.1). NCBI lineage: Eukaryota > Metazoa > Chordata > Actinopteri > Osteoglossiformes > Mormyridae > Isichthys > Isichthys henryi. The sequence continues at coordinate 6,950,903 of JAODJX010000040.1, read as the reverse complement.
GCGTTTAATACACCAATGTATTTTTTTTTACTTGACCACTTAGCACATCCCATATAGCTAATCAATACCTCATTCACTTTTTAGAAGTAATTAATTTAATTGACTTGGTGGTGAAATTTACTGCATACATGGAGCGATGTACATCGAGCCAATCCAGCAGGATATCAGTAATGTTTTGAAGAATACAAGAAATTATTGCTTGTTTTTATTGTGTTACTTTTCATTTGCATAGTATGTTCTGAGCAAATATGCACTTACTACCCAGATAAACAGCTTTAAACATTTTCTTTGATTGCCAAAGACTTTCTTATGTTTTCCGATATTGTCGGCTATTCTCCTAAAGAGTGACTTTATGCAGATAGGGAAGGGGAGTTATATGAAACATTACATAGCCAAGTAACAAAAAGCAGACACTGAATCCCTTTGGGTTTGATGCTGGAACTTGCCGTGAACTTGTGTTCTGTTCTCGTAATCTCGTGATGATGCGTGGGAAAATACTGCAATACCGCTGCATCCTGGGGAAGATTGTGTAAAGGAATACGCATCTTTGGTAGTTTGACACATACTGTATCTTCTACATTAATTACTTCCAAACGCAAAAGGAAAGCCAGCTCTCTGTTTTCCAAGACTGATAACATGACGTCACATTCAACCGAATAGGATTTTTTAGGCCTTGTCATTCTCATTATTCAGTAATTAACTGAAAAGTGGAGAAATCCTGTTTTGGTTATTTTTTACCCTCTTAACTCCGACGTGGATGGGAGACAAACGACAGATCTGAGTTATGTTAGATTAAATCTTGTGTACAGGTTCATTACTACACTCATATGCTGCATAACAACATTTCGGTCAATGACAGACCACATATGCGACGATGGTTCAATAATGCTGTAATGAAGCACTGTAACGCCAGGGCGAAACACATTATGCACGTGTTTGTGGTGATACTGGTGCAAAGAAACCTACTGCATTGCCAGTGGTATAAAAGTATAGCATACATATGGGCGATGGTGGCGCTATCGTCTGGCAACCGGAGAGTTGCAGATTCGAACCCTGGTTCCTTCTGACCTCATCAAAACGTCCTTGAGTAAGACACTGAACCCCAAATTGCTCCCAGTGTGCAGGTTGGTGCCTTACATGGCAGCCTCTACCACCGGTGTGTGGATGTGAGGCATGAATTGTAAAGTGCTTTGAGTGCTCAAGGGAGTAGAAAAGTGCTATATAAACGCAATCCACTTATAATGACAATAAACCAATATGTTACTGGTTTATTTGCTATACTGTACTTTTATCATTGTTTTGAAGTGTACACTTTCTACAGTTTAAAAAGTTTACTGTAAAATAGTATGCTGTTTAACTACATTCTATGATGTTTGAAATCACGTAACAACATTTTTCAGAACATATCCCCATCGTTAAGCAACGCCTGACTGTATAGCAAAGCAAGTGTGCCTGTGTGAACTTTTCCAAATCAATATCAATTTGTTAGGTCGTAGTTATGACACCAGCTATAAAACTGTAGAGGCTGTTGGCATTTGCAGATCTGTTGAGGTAAGTCAAAGACAAGGTCATGGGAAGGCAAATGTTTCTGTTTATTTTTTTTATTACTTAACATAGATGACCATCCCAGCTGCAGACGGATTATTTTTGTCCCACTTCCGGAGCTAGGAAATATACTCCGCCAATGTCCCGAGCTGCTGTCCTTGGGGATTTCTCATGATCTCACTGCCACACAGTGTGACGCTTACAGTAAAATCCCCACTCCAGCTGATCTTTAACCTCTTACGAATACAAATTAAATTTCAACATCCTTTGTGCATTATCATCATCCTTGGGGAAATTAAGGTAGTCACTGGATTTTCTGCTGAAAAATGAGATAGATCAAAGTGGCGCGCGCCTGAGTCATGGTGGGCCAGACATTGGCCCAACGATGGAATCCAACTGGGCTAAAGGCACTGAAAGTATGTAGCTCTCTCTGTGTGCACTTCTGAAAAAGTTACTTATCCTTTAAATCTCTATTCTCCATTCTGTTATTCTATTTTAAATTTGTTGTACCAGCTCCAGGAGTCACAAGACGTTTCTCATTTATATGTGTTCCTTTGCATAATATAATGACAATAAAGTTGTATTGGGTTGAACTGGATTGGATTGGATTGGATTGGATTGGAATGAATTGAATTGAATTGAATTAACTGAGCCAAACTGAATTGAATTAAACTGAATTGAACTGAACTGAAATCAAATACAATTAAATCTGACTCCAAATTGGTTTAATTTGGTTGTTCGTTATTAATTCTTTAACTATGTCTATTTAATTTAGTGTCATTGTGATTACTTCTAGGTTTTTCTTCCTTTTGACTAATCTTGTTCATTTGAGATTGTAATGTAGCACAGAATTCCGTATTGTCGATAGAATGATATCCACAGACAGAATTTGAAACTAGTTTCATCTCAGCTCAGGGTCTACAAGGCATCTACAAACTAGTACAATGTCAATTTGTTCAGTCAATTCAGATCAGGGACTCCTGTTTAACTGATTGGCTCAACTCAGAGGTTGCACAGAAGTTTATCATTATGCAATATAATGTAGCTCCTCACGTCCAGTTTAACCAGCCCAAGCAATTAGTCGGAAAGCTAGAGCTGTTAGAATGTAATTTGCAATGCTCTTAAATTAACACTTCAGTGTGTATTAATCCTGGTCAGGAATTGTAGTAACATCACTTCCTTGCAACTTCAGACAATGAATCAAACTAATTAAAGAAAACGATTCATTTGCTGGATAGGAACAATATGTACGCACCAATCACAATTCAAACCAGAACACAGAAACCAGCCCAAAATGGCCAATTAGCTACACAATTATGTTAAAATTATACAAGAGAATTCACAGAGTAATACACACCAAGCAGAAGATAAACACAGCAGAGGTAAGAATTTCCTTTCATTGTGGCAATAATTCGACCGGTGATCAGATGTTGCAGCTACTATTTTCCTGAGGATATGACAATGGATCGATGGACAGTCAGATTCCACAACCAATAGTTCGCTGGAATATTAGCAATGAAATTGTTGCGTTTTGTTGTACACTGAGAGGACAGAGTCTTCCAGCAAAGCAAGACCTATCTGACTTCCCCTGTTGTTATAATGATTTTATATGAAATACTGTTTCACAGATTTTCAATTTGAGACAAGCCTGCACACGCATTTGCATGTATGTAAGGTTTTATTACCTTGTAAATAATTTGGAGGGTTTACAAATTACCCCAACACTTCTGATGTATGAATGTCATCCCCATCTAACATCCAAATTACAATCGAATGACTGACATTTTTAAAATATGTTTTATGACATTTATTTCTGTTGTTTTAGAAGATATAATCCAAGCAGCAAAAATGCACTAAACTGGCAGTGCAGGTGTCCTTTTTCTCCCTTTCTCCTTGTATATATTACATTGTGGGGACCAAATGGGGGTTATATATATAACTTGAACAGTAGGATAGTGTGTGTGTGTGTCTGTGTGTATATAGATATATTACATACATTGTAGTTTTGGGAAGCTGTGTTCCAATTATTTATGGTCGTGAGCTATAGGAAGAGACCAAAACTACAAGGTGGTGAGCAGGACAGTCTGAAATTCAGGTTTCTCTGTGGGGGGGTTTGGGCTTCACTCTCCATTGCAAGGCGAGGAGTTCAGAGATCAAGAGGGATTTCAATCCACTGGCAGAGCAGGGATATGATTGTATGATTAACAGGGATTATATTTCCCAGACGGCTTGGGAACACCTACAGAATCAACCTTGGAAAGAGCGGTTTGGTGTTGTACCACCTCAACTCTCACCAAAAGAAGCATTCTGCAGATGGACAGATTCACCAAAACATTTAGAATCAATAAATGATGACAAATTTAACGGCAATAGGAAATCCACGTATTTTAACAAAGATTTATTGAAAACTTTTCAATCTTATTAGAAGAAGGTTCTAGAGGCGACATTAATAATAAAAAAAAATTCCTATTAGCAGAAATGGGAACAACAAAGTTCGTTCCCTTTGGCCTATGACATTACAATGAAGTACTCCCTCAAAATTCCATCAAACGTTACCAACAAAGTACCCACCCATGACTTTTACATAATTAAACAGACCCATGTTGTAAGTAAACTTGTTTTCCGTCGACAGAGTGACACTATAACATCAACATACAATTACTGTTTCCATTAAACACAAAATCCATAGTACAGTATATTTGGTAAATATCACTACTATTTATAGAAGCATGCTTTCATCACAAAAAAAACAATTAAGTGAATGTTTTCTGGAAATGTGCAAAACCAGCACTGTACCAAAAAAAAAAAAAAAAGATGAATTTGTAGTAACATTGTATAACTCCAGTTCTCCCCCAACTAACGTCAACAATAACTGAGAAGTAGAAAATTCATAGTCTTAATGTAGAATGTTCATTGCGTTTCACCTTGGCAGCTGTGGATTTATTTAATTTCCTATAAAATTCAAAATGTGCAATACTTTAAAAAACAGTCATACGTTAAATGGGATTCTGCTGTTTTGCATCCAATTAAGTATAACAAATGGTTTATTCATACTATGCCTGGCTTTGAGGAAACTGCACCAGGTACTGATAGCAATTAGTGTTGTCACCTTGTAAACATCCAACTGTAATTAGTATTCTTAGTATTAATCTTAACATACAGAAAGTGTTACACCTTAAATGACAGGAATGTAAACACAGTAATGGATGGTGCATTTATAACACTATATCCAGACTCTAAATACTTAAACACTGATTGCAGCCATCTTAACAGAAGAGTTCATATAACGCTACCGACATAGAGTGCTGGCTATGAAGTACACGGTCTGCGCTTTAACAGAGACAAATCCGAACATTGATTTGTTAGCTTATGAGATCAATAAATATTTGCTGTTGTTCTATTTCACTATGGAAAATGAAAGTCTTTGGAAGGCAAGATAAAAATCCTGAGGATAATATGTTGTTGTTGAACTAACATCGAAGCTCGCTAATTAACCATTATATCATCTTTCAATTCTGTACTTCGTCAAACCCACAGGCATGTCCTGCATAGTCTTTCTCTGAACACAGAGCTGCACACATCTGCACAGCCATGAAAGTCATATGAATACAATTTCACTGAGCAAATAAAGCTCTTTTCACCTATTTCCTCACCAAAAAAGAAAATCTCAAAGTCTCTTTTATTTGTCAAAAACATGGGGCTAAGGTAGCAATAAGTGACAGACCTCTGAAGAGCAGCAGGTGGTCAGAAGGAGGTTTTAAAAACATCCACCAATATCTACCCACCAGTCAATGTACATGCTAAATACGGAAAGGTGAACGAGACGAGAACAGACAAAAGATTTACAAAAATGATAATAAAGTTCTTTTTCGGAGACATTGACGTTAAACGTTAAGTAACATTGAAAATGTAACTATTTTAAATAATGGAGCAAAATGAGATGAACATAAAACGTCTGAAGAATAAATGAGGGCTTCATAGTAAGAGTCAGTATTCCAGTCACAGAAAGTCACAGAAATTGTTGCATTTTTTTAAATGCAACAGGAATATGATTGTATATCATTAATAAGCAACGGCATGAGACATGGGAACTACGAACTGCTGCAGTAGACATAAAATAAAACCCAAAGCGTATATCCCAACTAAACTCTCTGGCAGTAGACAGAGAAATCCATCCATCCATTTTCCAAACCGCTTATCCTTACTGGGTTGCGGGGGGCCTATCCCGGAAGCAATGGGCACAAGGCAGGGAACAACACTGGATGGGGGGCCAGCCCATCGCAGGGCACACTCACACACCATACACTCACTCATGCATACCTACGGGCAATTTAG
>JAODJX010000040.1:6892631-6913949 GCA_026776945.1 Isichthys henryi | reverse complement strand
CATTGCTTCCAGGATAGGCTCCGGACCCCCCGCGACCCAGTAAGGATAAGCGGTTTGGAAAATGGATGGATGGATATTCACATTGATATACAGAAGTTGGTGTTACAATAATATCACTACTGTACCCAAGGGCATACCTAAAAGTACTGCCCCCCCCCCCCAAATAAAATATCACCTTGGGACCCCCTGCCCAATTTTACATATAATTTTAAGTATTCAAGAGTGCTGTGCCACCTGATTCTGGGGGATATCCATGCCCTTCTGACACCCCTGGCTATACCTCAGGAGCAAATGAAAATCAGGTCAGATGTCAGACTGAGCTGTGATTAGCCAGCAGATGGCGATATACATTTATCTTTAATTACAAAAGCTAAAAAAAATGTCTGTTGTACTTGAACCGAGCCATCTGATCATAATCATCCACCCATTTTCTGTAACCACTTGCCCTATTCAGGGTCACAGGGGGGTCTGAAGCCTATGCCAGAGGCAATGGGCACTCACACACATGGTGACGGGCACTCACACATGCACACCCATGGGCAGTTTGGTAATGCTGATTAACCTCGGCGTGTTTTTGGAATGTTGGTGGGAAACCAGAGTACCTGGAGAAAACCCCACAACAACACATGAAGAACATGCAAACTTGTGGAGCCATGGCAGAGGCTTGAACCCAGGCCCCAGAGGTGCGAGGCGATGATGCCAACCACAGCGCCAACCCCCCCACCCCTCCAAAGCTATCTTCTATTTAAAAATAAGTAAATAAATTTAAGTCAGGTAAATTTAACACTATACTACTGCATACTGTAATTTATACTCACCTAATTAGATCTTTGTATATTAACCTCGTTGTCTCAATGTAAGGACCGATGACATCCTCATGTTGGCAAAGCTCACCACCTAAGCAGATGTGCTTGAAGAGTCTGAACAGAAATTCTACACGATTTTCCAGGCTGATTATTCCATAATTTTCAGAATCCTCTATAAGAAGCATCTTTCAAAAATAGAAAGGGCCAAAGTAGAAATTTAAAAATTAAAGGTGTTTAAGAAAAGAAATAAACATGCAAGTAGATAATTGTTGCTTAATATATTTCTTACTTATAATGATGAGAACTTACTTTTTTCAGCTCATCAAAGTCGGTGTAGTGTTCATGGAAACATTTTATAATATGACCATTAGGGTGTAATATTCCACTATTGTATAAGGGGTCAAAAATGTCCATTGAAACCTTTGTGCATGGAATGATTTCCACATTTACACTGGCAACGTCTTTTTCTGCAAAAAGGCAAGTATGAAATAATGTTACATGGCTGTAATACCTAATTTAGACAGTGTACAGTGTTTAGTGTTTTTCTTTCTGAATATTATACAAAGCGGCAAATCACCATACTGTACTTACTGTATAAAATACTTAAGATATATTGTCAGAATTCATGTCATTTGTTTTAGGTTGCTTGGAGCCAATTACCAGGAAGCTTGAAACAGGAGGTTGAATTTAACAAATGTTTTCAGCATCAGAATATAAAATGTGTTACTTACCGAAAGGTTTCCACAATCCCAAAGGATCAATCACCTTCAAATTGGAGGTAACATTGGGATCTCTGAAGAAATCCTATACAAATGTGCATTAAAGATGTAGACATTGTTGTCTGTAGCTGGACGAGAAATAAAACCTGTAAACTGTAACTGTTAATGTAACTGTACTTACTGATACAAAATCATGTGTCCGGTAAGGGTGAAACAACTGGTCAAACGTAAACGTTTGCGCAGAGATTCTCCCCAGCATAGACCTGTAAGAAGAATTACAGCATTAATTAAAAACAATTAAAATAACGTTTTTGTATTACCTATTACATGAAGGAACTTTACAAAACGAAAAACCATTTCATGAAGAACTCTGTGGTATGTCTGTCCTGAGTGAAAGCGAAGACTTTGGAAGGAAGCAGACTGAAGGTAAACTGCTGTTTCAGCGATAGATCTCCCACGGCCATGTTTGAAGGTAGATGTGTAACCATGGTAACAAAGGGACACGGACACACGCGCGCGCATAGAAGCACAGCATTGAACTCTTCCGCACTAAAACCACGTCAGTGACAGGTGGACTGTACGAAGCGAGTCCTTTGGGCTTTACTTTCGAGTTTCGGTATAATGAATTGTAACTTTTTTATACGTGGTATAAGAAGGATTGCCTACTCTCACGCATCTGGCCTGACACGCTTTCAGACTTTCACGCTCACGCAAAACCTCTTACGGCAAATCTATATTATTCCATCATAAACCTAAAGTTAGGTACATCAAAAGCGTCGAGGTAGTCTGCAAACCCTACAGACTATTTACAAGGTAATAAATTGTTACGTACAAGTAAATGCACGTGCAGACTCTTCTCGAATTGAAAATGTCACGCCAGCCAGCTGACCAAAGTTGGCAACCTTATATACTACCATGGTCATTCATGCTGCACGCCTGACCTGCTCCGAACAGGATTAAATTCAGACTTTCGCATTAAAATAGGCGTAAGTCCCGCCCTTTCACCGAACACGCAGCCTGTATGACAGTTGCTCTTCAAGTAAATATTAGGGATGGGCGATAACAACTAGTACAAGTAGTACTAAGATTAGCATCCGGGGGGGGGTTGACGATAAATCCCCCATACTATTTATTATTAGGTGTTTGTTTATCAGTTGTCCCTTGTTGTGGATATTTTTAGGTTCACGTGTGTGAAATGACAATAAAGCAGGGGCGTCAGAAGCATTTTGAATATGGGGGGGACGGGGGGTGGGTCCAAACGAATAATTATGAAATGTTTAGTGGCGGCGACGCCCATGCAATAAAGTCATTTAACATCTTGGGATGACTCACTCAAGCTGTTAGAGGAACAAAAAGAAGTTGCAAAAGCAAGTGCATATAACCAAATTTTGATATAGATGATAATCAGGTTATACCTTTGTAATCCTCTTGGTCTCTCGCCTGATTAATCAAACCTCATCTTCTTCCTTTAATGAGATGTTCAACAGTATCAGGCAAAACTGGAAGAATGCTCAATCACCTAGGAGCAGGAGGACCTGTTTTTGTCACTGTGCTCCAAATACAGTGACTGCTGCAGCTGGAATTCTGCACATCTGGAACAGCCTGTAAGTCGTGACAGGTGATGTATTGGCAGAGGTGGACATTTCAGGTACAGAAAGTAAAAATCAAGATTTTATTTCAACCAACCAGATGAGTATAAACTGTCACAATCCCAGAGTACTAAAATCAGAGTATTTATTTATAAGTACAAGTTGTCCATAAGTCGTGTGATCGTAACCTGGAGCAGAAAACCCATCTTCTGTAAGCGCTCGCTGGACCCTTTCTACGCGCTAGCGACCGCACAGCACTCGTTCGCTCGACAGGTTGGGTTTTGAGATTTTGGGGGTGGGAACAATATCTGATTTCTCCACTTCATTGGTCACGTTGAATCCTGTGATTGGCTGTTCTGGAAGAAGTAGAAGATGATGATCATTGAGCAGTCGACAAGAGAACAGCCAGTTTCTTTTATTTTTTATCATAATGTTGGAGCAATGAAGTTAACATCTTTCAGAGATGCTGATCCGAATCAAATATTTAAACACCACACATTATCTACCTTGTGGTGGTGCTCTGTTGCACAATACTTTGTCAGACATTTTTGAACTGTCGAGTCATGGAGGAATCAAGCGGTATCACTTGTAGACATCATATGCTGTCATTCTGAAGTGAGCTTTCACATGCTCAAAGTGTTTTACGCCTTGAATTCCTGCCTGGAAATCATCACACGATGACAACAAAATATGTATGTGAGCTATATTCCCCGGTGGATTTGAAGGTGAAAACAGATTTTCACCAGGAATTAATCAAAAGATATAATTTGTAGACATCAAATACTGTCATCCTGAAATGAATTTCCACTGATTCAATGCCTTTAACCGCTAGAACTTCTGCCTGGGAATCATCGCTTGATAACAAGCAATGTGTATGTGAGCTAAATTCTCATCTGCATTCGAAGGTGAAAATTCCTTTAGTTCCTGTCTAAAATTTGTCAAGAAATCTCAGCAAATCTTAATATGAATAATGATGGTGAACTTTGGACCAGTCTGTTTACAAGGGAAATTACTTTCTAACAGCATACTGAAGTGAATTTTTAGTGGCCCAAGCCCTTTAAATTCCTGGGCTCCTGCCTGGAAATCATCACATAAAGTCATATTTTTGTTTAGATGTAATGTTCTGTCATGGAAATGTTTAGGCCCTTGGACTTTTGCTTGGATACGGTCATACAATGAAAACCAATGCTACTATAAAGACAAAACTCTTTCAGTGGATTCCATGGATTTTGGGCTACGCATCAAAAGAAATCTCATCAATCTGATATGTAATACTGAAATAAAGATAAAATGTACATAATAAAACATTTCTGTACAATGGTCTTAGGTGTCTAAGGTTCAAGAATAATTTTGTTCATCTACAGAACAATAACGTATAAAGACGGATAGATAATTCAGAATTGGGAGTGGTATTTTTTTATAAAGTACACATACTGAAACTGCGAAGATATGTACTTTCCTCAGTGGTGACAAGTCAGACGAATCGGGCTCGGTTAACGTGAATCGAAAGCCAAATTTAAGTTCTGAAAGTAATCAGGAAGATTCGCGTCATTGCGCAGTACTTAAGGTGGACCCGAAAATCCAAATAAGGAGCTCTATCCTCGTGATACTTCTGGGGTAATTATTGAAAAGAAAAGAAAAAAAACTCAAGTTCCTTTTTTTAATCTTTATTTATGAAAATTCTTCACGTTAATCTTTAAATTGCTGCTTTAGTAGGCGGATAATTTTCCGTCATGCTAATCTGCAGTAGTCACCCCCATTATTTAAAAAATGTTCAAAATGCATGACGGTTGTTTCTCTTTAAAGGCGGAACGTAATAGGGAAGTACCTGCCTTTCTGCTGGAAAGTCCCCGATTAGCATTCACAACGAAACCTCAGACTACATCTATTTTTTTCCTTTTGGGGGGGAGGGGACGTTTTTGGTTGTACTTCGTGGAGCAGAGAGTTTCACCTGCTACCAGGTATGTAAGACCATCCATATCGCGTTGTAACTATAACCGTACTGTCCATGTATTATTTAATTTATACTGCGGAATTTTGAGGGTGATCAATCTGAAAGGGCAACGTAAGGAGCTAAGTGTGACCAAACCTTCTCGCAGGCTGATTGGCGGAAACTAAGCGCTTCTTACGCAGTTTGCGGTTTTTTAAGGGTGACTGACACCGCGAGCCCCATTTCTGCTTCGAAGGCCACTTCCGGTCGGAGCCATTTTCTCGTGAAATTCGCTGGAGGAGATTCTGAGGGCGAGTCCGACTGGCGGACCGGGGTAAGCTGACCTCTCATCGCGACACCGACTTGTAGCACACGCATATTAAGTCGTTTTGCTGTTTCGTATTGCGTGGCCGTTTCTAAGTACTGTTGCACTCGGGGTGTATAAAACCAACCGCTTGTGTGATGGCGGAGCCATTGTCTGCTCGTCCTGTCTGACACCGCAACGACGTGACTGACTCCATTACGTTTAAACATTATCTGAATTACTGCCCTGCACTGTGTTAAATAGCCGAAAGCATGTCTTAATGAAGACAAGACTAAAAGCTTACGATCTTAGCTGCTTTAGTTTTCGGTTTTTGTATAGCTGTCTGGTTTGAGGCAGTTCAAAGTGTCAAAGATATCTTGGCTGTCATAGACACCGTCTGCATCAGGACTTATACACTGTAAATTTAGGGTAATTTCTTTTTACCTATTTACTTACTTAATGACTGACTTTTATTTGTCTGGCATATTGTTTGCTTAGCTGTTTAATGATTAAGAATTGCCACATCATATCAATTAAAGAGAACCATAGATACACGTATCATTTTTTTACACGTATGAGATATTTCCAGTGAAGACACGCCCACTTACAAGGTTTGTATTTCCTTTGGGCGTTGTCAATGTCCTGTTCTGGATTTCTGAAACAGGTATTGTACAGTTTTAGTTCATTTAGACCACTGTTTCCCAACCTGATCCTTGTTGGCCTTGCAGACAGTCCATGTTTTTTTTCCCCTCCTTGTCTGTGTGGGTCTCAGAGGACTGGATTGGGAAACAAACATTTCAGTCATTAACAAGCTTCTCTTCTTTTTTTTTTCTTTCCAACAGGTTAAGAGAGTGATTAACAGCTACCACTATCTGAAATTCATATATATATTATATTTTTTTTAATTGGTTTATTAATTCTGTCATGGATACCTAAATACCTCAATGGGATGTCCATTTCAGGGAGAGAGGTTTGAATCAAATTCTGGAACGTCCCTTTTCTTAAACATACCCCAAATTATTTTTACTTCAGCATAATGTCACACACAGAAAAAGTACCCATGTGGAAAAAACTGAAAAACACCTGTCGTTGTATAATGGTACTTGCCAAGAGCAATGGAGCGACTCATATTGATGATGATGCTGGGTGATTTTTAAATCTTCCGTTAGTAATTTTTTTTTCTAGTTACTTTGGAAGTTTTAAAAATGTTGCGTTACTTCCCATCTTGTTAGCACAGACCCTAGAAAAGAGTGGCAGGAGAACTTGAGTTGAGGAAGGTGTTGCTACCATTTTCTTGAATGACATGGTCGTGGCTAAGTGTTCTCATTCCTGGTTTCAGAGCAATAAGGAGAAATTTAATTTCTGTTCTGAAACTGCAGCTAATTTATACATTTCTAGTTTATTTTTGTCTTGGAAATACAAGTACATTTTGTATTTTTTTTTATTCTCAGTCATTTGGAATATTAATTCAAACCTCTCTCCTTGAAATGGACATCCCTTTTTCTTCTTCCACGATGGAAATTTTACAAAACAGCAGTTTTTTAAGGACATTGTGCAGCAACAGTGGACCGACAGATTTGCTGTATGACAACACCTCTGAACTATTCCGAATCTCCACATTTGCGAAATTCCCAGCCACTGTAGCTGTGACGGAGAGGAGTCTTGCGCGTGCTGGGTTTTATTACACGGGTGTCGGGGACCGCGTTCAGTGCTTTCGCTGTAATGTGACAGTGGAGAACTGGCAAGCAGGAGAGTGCCCAACAGAGAGACACAGGCAGATTTCCCCAACCTGCACATTCATCCTGAGCCTGCCATCTACTTCCAGCCTCTTGTCATCTTCCCACTCTGCATTCTCCCCCCTGCGACACTTAACAGCTTTGCAGGTGTCTGCCTCTGTGACCACCCCTGCAGCCACATACCCAGGCCAGACGGACGAACAGGTCGGATTCCTGGGCTTCCCAACCAGCCCTTTAAGCTCCCGTGGCTTGGAAGACGCGTCGCATCAACGTCCAGCTGCCTGTCACAATGCAGGAATGTGCCGCGAACAGGAACGTCTGGACTCTTTCCAGAACTGGTCTTACACAGCTGTTACCCCAGCTGATCTGGCTAAAGCTGGCTTTTACTACATGGGTCAGGCTGATTGTGTGGCTTGCTTTTGTTGCGGAGGGCAACTCAGCAACTGGGAACCGGGTGATCGGGCAGTTCTGGAGCATCAGAGGCACTACCCCAACTGCAGATTCGTAAGAGGAGAAAGAACAGAAAATGTGCCAATCACTGTCGGTGGACTGGTCAACGTTTCTAATCCACTGATGCAGCAGTGTGAGGAAAGATTATTGACATTCGTTAATTGGCCTTCTAGAATACCAGTGCGACCTGACCAGTTAGCCAAGGCTGGTTTTTATTATGTAGGTAAGGGCTCGTATTCTTGCCTCACTCATTGAGGTAGAGCGTAACTTCATAAAATTACTTTTTAAGGAAGGGGAAAATGTAGCTGTGGAGACAATTTGTATGCTTTTTTTCCCCGTTTTACAGGTCGTAATGACGACGTGAAGTGTTTTTGCTGTGATGGCGGACTTAGATGCTGGGAATCGGGTGACGATCCCTGGGTGGAACATGCCAAGTGGTTTCCAAGGTTTCCCCATTTTAAAACGTGTATTTTCCAGAAGTGCTGTGAATTATATGAAATCCAGTTTTGTTTTATTCTACGCAATGCCTTCACACCTCTCCCCTCTGTGGGATGTTTTTACAGGTGTGAGTATCTTCTGCAGGAGAAGGGCCAAGAATTTGTTCATCAAATTCAAGCTCGATTTCCACGGTTGTTTGAGCAGGTTAATATATGTAGTTATTTTTAAAACATTGATATTCAAGATATCACGAACACCATGAACAACAGTTTCTGTTCTTTTCAGCTCTTGACCAATGGTGATAGCTCACGAGAGTTTGTTGATCCCCCAGGTATGTAAAATATTCATTTTTTTTAATATCTATTATATAGTGTAGAAATAATTTTATTGTACAGTTGACAAAATATGGTTCTTTATGAAGTCATACATTTTCTGCACTTTTTGTCAGTCAAAAGGAATTTTTCCTGAATCACACAGAAAGCAAGTGACCTTTTACTCATTCAAGGGGCCTTTTCAAGAATGTAATTCTAATGTCCTGTTAAACCTTTGTAGTGCTATTACAGTAAGTGGTGTTGTTTTACAGAAACCTTCACTTTTTACCGTCCCTAAGAATGAACAGAAGTGTAACATAATGTGGATACGTATGTCTTATTCCTTACAAGGGAGTCGTAGTGGCACAGATTGAGCAAAACTTGCTGTTTACGAATCGTGAATTTGGAAATGATCATATTAGCTTTTTTTATTAATAATTAACGAAGAGAAGGTGACAGGCCATCCAGCTTTCTCCTTATTCTTGGAAGTTGTGAATTTTGGATGATACATTACACTCCACCATGAATTTAATTGCAGTAATACATGGTAACACTTTTCTTACAGGTTTGGCTTATATTTTCATGCTTAACTTGGCAGTATTATTTGATGCACGCTAATACTGCTCGTGTGCAGTAATTGTGTAAATGTTGCCGGAGGAGCTGTTCACTTTAAGTAGCAAATTTATAATGTGCTCTGTCTTCAGTGGTTCATCTTGGCCCAGGAGAAGAAAGGTCAGAAGATGCAGTGATGATGAACACGCCTGTGGTGATGTCCGCCTTGGAGATGGGGTTTGAGCGAAGTCTGGTTAAACAAACTGTACAGAGTAAGATTCTCACTAGTGGGGAGAACTACAAGACGGTTCAAGAGCTGGTGTCAGACCTACTGAGTGCTGAAGATGAAAAGAGAGAGGAGGAAAAGGAGAGGTTTGCAGAGGAAATGGCCTCAGGTATGAAGATCGCTTGTAGGAAAAAGACGTACTGAGCCATTTTTGGTGCTGATAAAGGGAGGAACTTGCAGTGCTCACAGAAAGTTGTGATGCTTGGTCAATCAGTAAAAATATTGCCGATTGGTGTTATAACCAATAATCAGTGCTGACAAAAATGCTTATGTCATTAGAAACAACTAAAAGTTTTAAGCAAAGCCTTCATTTGAAGTAGCAGTAAATTGAAACCCAAATTTTAGTTGTAAAAGCTGTTCAGAAGCTCATTGACAAGAATCATTTGGTATTTTTATAATTTGTAACACCTTTGCAATAACAAAATGCTCAACGTGTATTTGGTATCCTTTTGGGAGCAGGTGGCTACAATTGCACTTAATAGCAAAATGGCACCCTGAAACTTTGTGTGAGCGCTGTATGAGCTGTGGAATTTCCTGATATGTTCCTAAAATTCTGTGGCTTCCCGAAAGTAGGATTGAGCTGATTTAAAATGCTATTTAAAAGATGTTATGCATTTACATTGTTTCCAGATGGCTTCACTTTTTTGAAAAAACACCACATCGCCCTTACTCAACGTTTGAAGAGCGTTCAAAGCTTGATGGACCACCTTCTGGAGCAGTCTGTCATCCTCCAGAGGGAATACGACACCATTGCCAGTTGCACGTCAGTCAAACAGCAGACCAGTCAGTTAATTGACTTGGTGCTGTCCAAAGGCAATGCGGCAGCTGAAGTGTTCCGAAACTGGATCAAAAAGAACGACGTATACCTCTTAAGAGAACTAATGGGTATTTAATTTTTTCAGCTTTCACAAAAAACAGTTATTAAATCTTGACCACATCACTGTGAATACATTTTGATGGAAACTGATAATCAGTCATCAGGTAGGCACACTATAATGTGGATTTCAAGTGAAGATCTGGCAGCAACAGTTGATGTTCCAGAGACTTTCAGACTTCTTCTACTCCATCCTGGCTCCAAACAAAAAGAAAAGAAAAATCTTGCTCTCCTGAATACTATTGTGTAATTGTTCTTCTCACTGCAATTTCAGCCCAGTCAAATGAAGCTGCGTCACCGAGTCAAGATCTTTCAGGTACGTACGGACTTCAACATTATCATGCAGGGTTCTGATTAAAATGTCCAAAAATGCATATTAAAGACGTCATGTGATTCCCTGTTCCTTTCTTAACAGATTTGCCTATGGAGGAACAGTTAAGACGACTGCAAGAGGAGCGTACTTGTAAAGTGTGCATGGACAAGGAGGTCAACATTGTCTTCATCCCCTGTGGACATCTGGTGGTGTGCAAAGAATGTGCTCCATCGTTACGCAAGTGCCCCATTTGCAGAGGGCTCGTTAAGGGCACTGTTAGAACCTTCCTTTCCTAACCTCTTAAAGCCTGTTATCAAAATTAGCGCATGCAGAGGTAGAGCTGATTTTATAGTAATCTTGTTAAATCTTCCTGTGTGTGCAGTGCTCTTTTTCCTGTTAACCTGCTGATGCTTATTTTGTCCTCTGCATGTCAGCGTCTTTTTCCACACTAAATATGATTTTCTCAACTCCTATATGCATGTTTTTTCTAAACGCATTTAAACTTTTCTAAGCAATTTTTTGTTTCCTGGCAAAATAAACTGTGCTGTAACATTGTGACTAAATATGATTGAATGTGCAACAGATAGTCTTCCTAAAAGAAGTGAACTATTTAAGTGGTGTGTTGTAATAGTCATGTAATACTGACTGAAGAGTAATTGCCAGAAAACAAAAAGTGTAACGCAAACCTGCTTCCTCAAGGAAGTTTAGTTGTAATTGGTACAAAGTTGTGTTTGGAAAAAACAAACCTGATTACATCCTCGAGTGCTTTTTGATTCAGAATATGTTATAAAACTGTTAAAAATTAACAAATTGTTATATCTGGGCCAACAGCAGATGGAAAATTTGTTGTGTAAGTGAAGGTAGGTATAGAGCTACCATAAAGAACTTTGCCTGTGATTGACCTTCCGGATCTGCTTTTTAATCTATACCATAAGTCTAAACTATATACTGTACGTACTTAGGGAAATTTTTGATTAATAGAAACAAGTCTCAATTGTTTTAAATATGTATACAAAAACTAGTGTAAATGACAGATGGGGGGGGGGGGGGAGGAAATGCAGACATATAGTGTATAATCAGATTACACATCATACAAGCATTTTGTCCAGTATGTCTTTATACAATGCTTTAGGAGGAATCTCTTTATTTCTTTGCTGTTGATGTAATGCAGTCACCTTCTGACAGGTCAGGATCCTTCACCAGCAGCACAAAGACAAGGTTTGGCCACGTCTTGGATGGCATGTCGGTAGCATAATGCACACTTAGTTATTAGTTGACTTAATTTTCCATTTATATGAAATCTGCCTGAAAGTGAGTGAGACCACTAGCTTTGCTCCTGACCAGATTTTAATTTAAAGGCAATTTAATGCTGAATTGTAATAGAACAATTTGATTTTCAATTTAGATGCCATGTTAAATTTTACATATGAAGTAACAGTTTTGGTAAAACATGCTTAATTTCCGGACCGGCATGAATGACTGGCTTCAGAAAATATTCTCAGTAAGTGATGAACGTGGGCTTGAATACCTAGTGATAACACCAAGGCAAATGGTCTGCAGTGCAATAGCAACACTGGAATGTTAAGACTGCAACTTGTATATGTTGTGAAATTTATTATCGGGAGTAAGAGGACAAAGTTCTCTGCACCACCTTTTCAGTCATGCTTCCTTCATTTGGGGGGGGGGGGGGAGACTTATGTATCCAGTGTATTTTCTATTTATCTGTAGAAATAATAGCAATCCTTGAAAAATTATACATGTTCCTTGTATACTTCAAGGATATGAGTGTCTGAACTAGTAGGTAGTAGGAAAATTACTAACGTTAGACTGGTGTATATAACATTCTAAATATGTTGCAATAGTTTGATGGATACTCAGGGGGAAGAACCATTAAGAGCTTTAATGACCAGTCCCCTAAAATTTCATAAGTAACCACACCAAAGAGGATTTATTTTTTTTTTTTTTAGTTTTCTAATTTTATGCAAGCTGTAGTTTCCTTAACTATCTACCAAAGAGGACATTCTGGATAATGTATGCTTCTGGCTTATATCCAACGTTGTATTTCACTTAATCAGTTTGATAATGCGGTGAATGTCTTTTTTTGGGTTGCACAGGCAACTATATTATCAGAATAGCTGTGAACATTGCTACCGTAACTTAACCAAAGGGTAGCTGAAGATATGACCACCTTGGATGAATATAAAATCACTGTTATTACATCGAAAGGTTCCACCTAAAATAAGTATGTAATCTTTCAGTGTACTACTACATTTTTGGCTGTTGTAGCTGTGTATGAATTAAATATATGTCTGTTGGTTATATACATTGCATGTATAAAAATAGTAAGCCAAGCCAAGAAGATTCTACTACTAGAAAAGTATTTGGATTGTGGGCATGAATTATATAAAATATTTCTGAATACATTCTGCAATTAAACAATATGGTGCATCCCCATTTCCAGATTATTTTCAACAAAAGTCAAAAATGATATGAGAAAATGACAAGTGGGTCACACAACAGATTTGTAAAGTACTTCTCTTTAAAGAACTTTTCTTTGGGAACAGTAAGTGAAAGACCTTTGTATAGTTTACAGTGCCTGCCTAACTGGGGAAAAATAGTGAAGGGACAGCTAGACTGGAGACAGTATTTTTTGTGTTTGTTATATATACTAAATAAAAAAAAAAACAAATGTTATATATACTATACTGTTATATATATATATTCCCAGCATTTGGAATCACTCAAATTTCACATTTTTTAATGAAAACTCAAAGAAGGTGCAAAATGAATAGAAAATAGTCAAAATCATTGTTAGAAATAATGATTTGCGCCTGGAAAGAGTTTGTGCTTGAGACCTGGTTTTCCTCAAAGACTCCTCCACCTGCAGCAGTCAGGACCCTGTAGACCTCAGGCATTCTAGCTGTCAGTTTGTTGAAATATTCTGCAGATATTTCGCCCCTGTACTTCCTGAAGCACCTCCCACAAGATAAAAAAATGCCCATCAAGAAAATCTATCTTACCATGTCTCCTACAACAGCCCAATAGGGTTCAGACCCAGTAACTGTGCTGGCTACTCCATTAGACAGTATACCAGCTTCCTGCCTCTTCCCAAAATAGGTCGTACATAATTTGGAGCAGTGCTTTAGGTGATTGTTGTAGGATGAAATTGCAAAACAGAACGATGGCCTCCCTTGTTTAATATTCCATTTACCCTGTACCAAAGCACGCCCAGACCATCACATCTCCACCATGCTTGACCAGTGGTGTCAGACACTCCTCCAGCATCTTCTCATTTCTTCTCCACCTCACCGATGTTCTCTGTGATCCAAAGAGCTCAAATTTAGATTTGTCTATCCGTAACACTTCTTTCCAATTGTGCTTCATCCAAAGTTTTTTCCTTTTATTGAGCTCAGATGTAGCTTTTTCTTTGAAACTGTCCAGAAGGCCAACATCGAGGAGTCACTTCTTCACTGGTGAAGAGGCAACTAGTCTTTTGTGGCTACTGTTTAATAAAGCTGCCAGCTGAGGACCTGCGAGATGCCTGTTTCTCGAACTAGAGGCTGATGTTTTTTTCCTGCTCAGTTGTGCATCAGGCCTCCCACTTCTTCTATCCCGCTGAATACAGAGATTAATAGCTTCAAACTATTCTTTTGACTGCCTAAGACTTCTGCACAGTGAATATCCATATTTTCTATAAATAGTGCTGGATGATGCAAGTCTGAATCGTCTCTTACAATGAAAGAAATTTCCAGCAATTCCCAGGTTAGCCTGAGGCCTCTCCACCCAATGGGGGCGTACACAGAACAGCTCTTGGGTAGAATTCCTGTGTGAGATTTCCAAACCATACCCTTCTAGTTACAGCTGTATCCATGAAAATCACAAACAGGACAGCGGATAAGACAACCCTTGATGCTACGCACTAAACAACCTTGACTTTGTGTCAAGTTCATACAGGGACCAAACACCATGCAGTAGTGCACTTGGGAACAGGCATTCTTACTGTCTCGATTATTAAAAATAGGGACCACCAATTCAGAGCTATTCCACCTACCTTCCATGCAGTGTCAGAGACGTGTCCACCACATCACCCCAACAGCATTCAATGGTTTTAGGGCACTGGCTGTCCTCAAGCCATAGCTCTTTAAAGATACTTGAGGCCTTGAATATGGTCTATTCACATTCAATGTCCCTGGCCTCACCTGGCATATGCAAGGAGTTAAAGTTATCATAGAGGTACAATTTGAACTCCTCTTGCGCAGAAGCTATAGCTATATAATCCACACAAACCATAAATGCTCATCTGGGTCTCCTTGGTCCATCCAACCTCTTCCCCATATGCTGAATAGAACCAACTACCAGATGGTGATCAGTCGGCAGTTCTGACACTCTTCGCCTGAGTGTCCAAAAGACTCTAGTCTTACGATACAACTGCAGAGCTTGTCATTGACCTTTAAGGTGGTGCCACACTTCAAACGGCATCTGGAGAAAATGAAAACGAACAAGTCGTAGAGGATAATCTGTAGCATACTTAGAATGACACTCCTTTGTTCGTTCCATATCAGTCCACAACCCTAGAGGCCACAATGTTAGTGCAGCAGTCCCACAAACACAGAGAAAGTAAAATTATTATTATAGCGAATTTGTGAGTCATTTTAACGAAGATAACTGCTATCTTAAAAGTTGCTCTCTTCATTAAAAACCATTATTAGCCTAACAACGGCACAGACATGTGGCCGGTAACCGCATAACTACTCTTGCTGACCAACTGCAGTGTCACATTATGTCAGCTAATTGTGAACAGTGGGTGGGATCTGGGCAAATGCAAAAGTTTGCTTTGGGGACCGTACACAGGCAGCATGCCGAAACGGTGATCTCCACTCATACAACATCATATTGCTAAAACAGCATCAATCCCGTTGATTTTGTTTGAAGTATGCAGCCACCTTATGGTCCATATTGTTCTAGAGTGGTTCTGTACATGTTACAGATATTCTATATTTTGTACAGAAGTTCAATGACAGTTCACCGCTTAAATTCAGGAGGCTATCTCCAAAACGATTAACCATTAATTATGCAAGAAAAAAGTTTCAACTGTACCAGGAAACGATATTCAAATTGAAGATGGTATGAATGTTCAATATTTGAACATGGTATGAATGGTATGATGGTATGAATGTTCAATGATTCAATATTGTATCGATACATGGCCCAGTCCTACCTTCAGTCATAACGTACTTCTGTATTTATTCATCCTACATAATTCTGTTTTCACGAAGTGTACAGTCTTTGCACTTTGTCTTGAGAATGTGTATCTACGCACTTAATGTTCCTTCACTGCAGTATGAGAACAAATTTCTTCCTGAAATCAATACCATAATTTCACCCACTTCATCAAGGGCCGAATCAGCTATTCTGGTAAAATCCGATGCCAGTAAAGTATCAATAATAAAATCAACAGTAATATGTTTTAATGTATTTCAAATATATTTTAAAAAATTCAGTACTATTTCTTGCATATAAGGTCAATTTTGAAACATTAGAAACACATTTTCCAGTTCAGTTCCTGACAGAGGTAGTATTTTCTGAAAACTTATACATTTTCATGAAAATAAAAATTTTAAAAACTACATATGTTTTCATAAATAGTAAATACATCGAGTGAGTCTGTAAAAATAAATATGTTCTAGATGTCCAGATCCTGAAGATGTCCCCAGCTTGCACCCACTTTAACCTTGACATGTAGTTTTACGTACAGTTTCATTACTGATTCCATTTCCTTCTTCACAATCTGAGCTACCTGAAGCAGAAAAGAAAAACCTTTCAACACACAAAACCCCTCACAGTAATAACAAAACTTTACAATGAGGCTCCCTTTTGCAACTTGTAAATGGTAGCAACTCATTAATAAAAAGAAAACTGTTTTATAACTTGTTTAAAATTGTCTATTAATTTACAAAGTGTTATAAACTAATTAATAACCAGATTATAAGCCATTCATAAACTCCTTATATGGGTAGCCTTATTGTAAAGTGGCACCCAAAACTCATGAAGGGGATTTACAACAGGCCTAGTTTCAGCTTCAGTTACACTTTGTACATGTCAAAAAATTAGAATCTCATGAAAAAATTCAATATTTCTTGACATTACTTTCAGAAAGTGAAATTCATATATAGACTTATTACACATAGAGTGAAATGTCAAGCCTTTATTTCTTGGAATTTCGATGATCACGGCTTACAGATAATAAAACCCAAAACTCACTGTCAGAAAATTAGAATATTGTGAAAAAGTTCAATACTGGAAAGTCATGGTGTCACACCCTAATCAGCTAATTAACTGAAAACACCTGCAAAAGTTTCCTGAGCCTTTAAATGATCTCTATTCTAATTTTTTGGTATGTACCAGTATATTTACATTTCATATAGCAGAGTTTTATCCAATGGGACATTGAGAATGTTTTGGGCTTTGCACAAGGGCCCAATGGTGAAATCACTCTATCGACCACAGGCTTTAAAACACAACATAATCATGACCCACAGAGTCGCATTTTCACATTCGGATCAATCTTCCAAATTCGTGAATAAAGCAGAACACAAATTGTTTTTAGGTGTGTGCCAGTGTACCTGAATGACATCCTCTTCTGAAACCTCATAGATGAGCTCATCGTGCAGTTGCAGGATGAAGAAGCCCCCCCGATAGTGTGTAGGTGGACCTCGGCCTTGTCTGTTGGCTGGAACATGACAAACACAAGCAACTGAAGTGAACTGAAACCCAGGTTTCAATGAACCTGTGTGTGACAGAGAGATCTCACAGGTCTTTTCTTCCATCTGCTACCGGACTTTACAACAAACAATAAGCACACACCAAATCCCAGGCTAATATACTCTCGCACATATATTGTGAGTGTTATGCTACAATAATCCATTTTTGCTGCTGCTAAGTATGTGTATGCATATACACGTTATTTATCAATCAATATAATCTACATTACATCTAATCTTATTTTTTTCGGAATATTGTACAGTTTTTGATTATCGTACATTATATATATTGTATTTATTATTTGCTGTTTAATCAGAATCACGTTTATTGGCCAAGTATGCGAGCAAACACATACAAGGAATTTGATTCCGGTCGATGGTGTCTCTCAAGCACAACAGTATAAAATTAATTAATATTAATTATAAAATTAATATTACTGCTATTGCTTAAGGACTTTTCTGCATTCTATTTATTTCTGTTGTACTGTCCACTTTACTGCTGTAAAATGCAAATGTTCCACCTGTGGGACTAATAAAGGCTAATTAATCTTAGCCTTTATTAGTCCATATGCGAGGTCGATACATCAAGGACACACGTAACCAAAATACCAGCATTAGCTCCCTTTCACCTCTTTCTGGTGCATGCTGGTGTGACCTCGGCACACTGGGGAGGGTCCCCACCAGACGGCGCTGTATATTTACAGTGGCTGACTTCACAATGTCGGCGGCAGAGCCCTGAACCGTAGTGTTGACCGCCTGGCGCTCCGCCTACAAAGAAAAGGGTGAGGCAAAGAAAGAGTGCCTTCAACAAAATGCTTCGGATACAAAATGTACTTTCAGGTTATTTGGCGTAAATACTTACATGAGACCTAAGGTACACATTTGAGTCTTTTATTGCTGGCAGAAACCTCTTCCTGCCAAGTATTGTCTGAACATAGCCCATTTTCTCGCAGTTCTTCACAGTGTCTCGCAAGAAGGCTTGTATTCCTTAAGTAGGAAAACTGGGATTTCAGTATAGCCATGCGTTTGATTTCGTATTAGACCTAACCTTTTGTTTTAACCTGTATTAAATTTGAAAATCAGACTTTGGACCATCCCATGGAAAAAAAAAAAAAAGTCAACTTAAATAAATAAATTAAATCGTTACAAGTTTTTCAGTTACATCGAATGCCTGGTTTACCTGTGTATCTGGACTTGAATGATTCTATGTAACAAGCAGCATCGTTTTCATCGATGTCCATTTGTTCTCCCAGTGACTTTGCTCCCATGCCATAGATTATTCCGTAACAAATCTATGGAGGAAAAAAAAAAAAGTTAGCGTTTCCTTAAGGAAACACAAAAAGATGACGACGATTCTGAGGAACTTGCCTGCTTTGCTTGTTGTCGAAGGGTATCAGTGACAGATTCTGGGTCTATCATTTTCCACTCAGCAGCAATGCTTTTGAAGACATCCGCTCCACTGTTTAATACCTGGATGAGGCGTCGGTCACGGGAAAGATGAGCCAAAATGCGCAACTCCAGCTGTGAGTAATCGGCAGCCAAGATCAGCCCACCTAAAACACAGCGATAGCTAATTATTGCATAACACTACATCCGTCCATGTGACCAACTTCCACCTTCTGATCCAGTACTGGGTCACAGCAGGCTTATTCCTGGAAGCATAAGGCACAAGGCAGGGGAGTCCCCAGGACAGGATGCCAGTTCATTGCAAAAAAGGTTAAGATATTATCAGTAATCAACAATATCAGACAAGTAACCCATTATCGACATCTAACAGTCTTTATCAGTGAGGGAGGCTTTTGGTCGACACACACAAAGCAAGACCAAGATCAATGATGTGGCCTTGATTTCAGCCTTCTAGGCTAAGCAGAACAAAGAAAAATGGCACCGTTACTGTTATAACTCGTATCTCCTCATATGGTACATGAAGGTGTAGGTAAACATCGGTCGTAAGGTGGTACACAACTAGGGTTTACCCTGAGTTTGTGAACCACTACTTCAGACAGTTTTAGGCAGTTTTAGTTCATGACTAAATCTAGAACCGTAAAAAGATGATCAGCAGAAGAAATCAAGTACCAGGAAGAGCTCTTGATCAGTTGCATGCAGGAAGCATTTGGTCTTGTTAGCATGTCTTTTTGTTCAAAAATTAAGGCGGGTATCCTTACCCGTAAAGGGCACGAAGGCGTGCCGCATGCTGACGGAAAAGGGCAGCTCCCCTTCACCAGCTTTACCCGGGGGCACCACTGACTGGCGATAATATTCTGACCCTCTACCCCTTTAAGAGAACACAAGATGAAAGGTTTTTGTTAGATATGGTTATATAAATTCTCGTCTCCCTGCATTCCTTTTGCGGCTTCAGCTTGTAGCTTTACCGTGACATTTCTGCGGTTGAACTGCATTGGGGTGGAGCAGCGTTCCCAGCAACGGCTGGGATCTGAATTTCAAAATCCTTTGGCACATTCTGAATATTGGGCTCAACAAAGCTTACTCTGCCTGCGGTGGTGAAACAAATATAATAATCATTTTGCATTCCGACAAGAGAGTTTTACTGAGTTTTTAAGAATGTTGTGATTATACCTGTAGCTGTGTGAGTCTGAGATACGGGATATATTCTGTCCATTTTCAGGACATCGTTCCAGCGTTTCTGTCTTTGCAAGGGAAAGACCACTTTACTTAAAGCGTTTGTGATTCTTCTCCACTCGAGAATCACACCAGGCAGGGGGTGGAGAGATCTCAGCTTCTCCAAAACATTCTGAAGGAAAGGGAAAGTTGATTTATTGCTAAATGACTGCTGTAAGAGAGAATGCCAAACCTTGCACCAGACACTGCATGGATGTTCAACTACATATTTCTGAAAAATAAATTTTGGTGCCTTAAAAAGCAATATATTTTTGAACACAGGCAAACTGCTTACTATGATTTTTTTCTTTACTGATTGTACTGTAATATGTACTGATTTTCACTTTTCCTCATACTTAAATCTGTTTTAATTATTTATGTTATGTTGTTTGTGGATGCATGCATCAATGCTGCTAGGACAAATTAGTACATACAGTACCAGACAAATAAAGTGAATTCTGATACTTATTTATACAAATCTCCAAGTTCTTATAATGTACATTTGAGGCATAAGACAACAAAAACGCAGAGTTTCAGCCATGTTATTCTAACCCTTTCAAACGAAATTCCATCAGTTTTTCGGGTTAACTCAAGGAAAAATACTATCCCAAATTAGACATTATATACATCAATCTAAGCCTGATTTAGAGCTTATGGTTTGGCCCTGTAAATTTTCAAAGGAAGGTTTAAGCATCAATTTTCAAATGGAATTTCCACTTAAATACATTGATGATATGAATGTAAATGACAAAGAAATTTAAAAGTTATGCGTGCCTGCAAAACAGCTGTTAGAAGGGGTTCAAAAATGCAAGTGATCTTGATTTATTTAAGCTATTTTAGTCCAAAAGAAAAACAATCCTTGTGTAAAATAAGCTTTGTATTAATTCTCCAAAGAACACACCATAAAGATGGCATGCGTACATTATGGGTATTATTTATCACTGTGGTTAGTTGCTATTGCCACTTCAAATAGAGCCAGGAAAATAGACTGGATAAATTCTTTGGAAAAAATTAAGTTAGTGAAAAGCTTTCATATTTTTATAGTTCCACTTTTGGGTAATCTGACACAGTAAGACACAGTAACTGGGTTACTGATTTAAGGCACATACAATTATGCAGATAAATGATTATATAGTATTCTCGTTAGTTTTTGCAGGAAATGCATTTAAAAATCTTAAAATATATCTGTAGTTCTGGAACATCGTCATCCCAAAATAGGGTATAAGGTTAGAAACATTAACAAAAGGACAAAAACATAACATTTATTATGGCTATTTCTGCACCTAATGTACTTTATCAAATAATATTTTGGTATCTCTTATGAAACCCCAATGGCAGCTTCAGTTTTATATATTGTGCAGGATGATGGCTTTAGTGTAAATACCTCAAAATAATAAACATAAAATAAATAATAATTTATTGATCCTAGTGGGTAAATTTCCTTTACGCCTCCCCCACCTTGCTCTCTGTAGGTGAGAACAAGCTGACTGCAATGGGCAGCTACCCACTGCAGCTGGGGGGGGGGGGGGGGGGGGGGTTGCTTACAGACCGGTTTATGTGGTGGGGGTGGGTTTTAAGCGGCAGCCTTATGATTCCCGGCCCAGGGGGTTGGCCCAGTAAGCCCCGTGCG
>JAODJX010000040.1:6854775-6892621 GCA_026776945.1 Isichthys henryi | reverse complement strand
CCCCCCCCCCCCCCCCCCCCCCCCCCCCCCCCCCGCTGACAGACCTGTAGATGTGCTGAGGCTGGGTTTGAAGCGGCAGCCTTCTGATTCCAGGCACAGTGGCTTAGCCCAGTAAGCCACTTGCTGCCCCTCAATCACCGTCTCCTGTAAAGAACGCTGCCTCGTCCCTACCTCAGCATTCACTCTCGCGGGAAGTCTCCATCCTGTCCTGCCTCGTCCCTGCCTCAGCATTCCTTCTCGCGGGAAGTCTCCATCCTGTCCTGCCTCGTCCTTGCTTCAGCATTCACTCTCACGGGAAGTCTCCATCCTGTCCTGCCTCGTCCCTGCCTCAGCATTCACTCTCACGGGAAGTCTCCATCCTGTCTTGCTTCGTCCCTGCCTCAGCATTCACTCTCGTGGGAAGTCTCCATCCTGTCTTGCTTCGTCCCTGCCTCAGCATTCGCTCTTGTGGGAAGTCTCCTTCCTGTCCTGCCTCGTCCCTGCCTCAGCATTCGCTCTCGTGGGAAGTCTATATCCCGTCTTGCTTCGTACCTGCCTCAGCATTCGCTTTCATGGGAAGTCTCCATCCCATCCTGGGCCTTCACTGCCTCTGGAATCTCACACTCCAGTTGTCACCCTTTACATGCAAATTCGCTCACATCATCTACACACAGTACCTTTTGGGTAGTGTCTTTGGGGGTATAAAGGGGGTAAAGAACTGTCCTTAATTTGTATTTGAGCTGCCTTTCAGTATCCAGTGTATTTCTATATTTTATTACATTATTTTTGCTGTTCATTAAACCCTCATTTTGCTGAAACGAGACTTTGCAAGTGGATTACCTAGACAGTCATTACCTTTGTGGTACTGAACTCCTTGGTCAATCTACCTCTCTTCCCCACAGTCGCACGTCTGTTGTAGCCCAATGTTTTCTTATTCTTCTGCATATTCAGGTCTCCATTTGGTGGAAGCTTTAATTCCAAAAACAAAACCTAATGGAACCATGCAAAAAAAAAATAGATTTATTTTTTTTTAACATAAAACTTATAAAACATGAGTAGAGTAATGGCGAAAATAAATTAGCTGCGTGTGGCAAAGTTTAATACCACTTAGAGTTAAATTCCACATCTAAGCTACAGCTGTACGGTGCTTGCTAACCTCAGCGATGTCTTCAGGGTTGGTGAGCGAGAACCTGTGCCCAGCTAGCTGGTAGGCCTGCGATTCCAGAGTGCTGAGCTTGGCTTGCATCACGTGTCTCTGCGCATCACACTCCGAAGTACTGAAACCAAGGCCATTCAGCTCAAGCAGCACAAGGCAGTACTGTGTGGGCATCTCCACTGAACGGAAGATACCTGTCAAAGACATTCACAGCACCCGTGACCTACTGAAGACCCACCGAGTAAGGAAAAAGAACTGGCACCTCCATTATTTAGGCAACAAATCCATTTTCGGAATCTCTTTCAGTGTGTACTTTTGTGGTGCGTTGTAAACACTGAGCTAAAATTATTTGCTGAATATTATGTGAAATACACAAGAAGAAATAAAGTCGACACCTAGCAGGTTCTCTTTTTCAAGGTGGGCACAGAGCTGCGTCATGATGTCGTACACAAGCACAGACTCGATGGCCGCCCTGTAGCGCCCTGAGTGGTTGCTGTCTGCATACATTCCCAGACTCTGAACCCCCAGGCCTGGGCTGATGCCTTCCAAAAGTAGGAGCTCCTGTGGGCTGAAGTTGGTGACCATGTTGTGAAGGGTGCGTTCCTTAGAATTAGGGTCCATGAGCCAGCAAGCAACCTACACATTGCATTGTGTTGGAAGGAAAGCACAATAAAGTTACCACTTATGGTTTTCGAAGAATGTTTTCAACAATTTTGAAGTAGAGGACCCCAGAATGGGCTGTAGGAAAATTGTTCATGGAGTATGTTTGAAGGATAGTCGCCGAGCAATTTTAAGATGAAAATGGGCTTTGGGTTCAGGCAAAATTTATATGGTTCTTTGAGAATCAAAGTCTCTCTCACCTTGGGATCTTCAAAGTTGCCCTCAAACGATAACCCACAGGCGAGAAGCAGTGTCTTATAGAGCGCAATAAAGTTGTATGTAATAATTGCACCAACTGTCTGGTCACTTCGTTTTAGACATGCCTGAATCTGCTCTAGTCTTTGTCTGATGGTCAAATTCTCATCTATGGGGGGAGGGGCCAAACTTGCACTGATACCTGTTTCATAAAAATAATTAAAAAAAAAACAAACAAGTACACACAAGACTACTGGAAATTAATTACTACAAGTGAAAATTTCTGACATACCTGTATTTGCCTGCTCCTCTTGTAGTGAGATGTAATAGGCATCTTTTCCACCCCAACACACAGATATTCCAGTAACAGCCAGACTTTCATTTCCTTTAACAGGAAATTCATTTCTTGTAATGTTTTTCTGAATAGGTGTCTCTAAAAGAGAAAATATTATACATCTATAAAATGTATTTCATATTTTGAAAAAACTAAATTTAAGAAAAATATACAGGAATCAGTTATGACTTTCTGTAAACATGATAATCTTGCCTTTTTTCATCTTTCCACCTATAGTAGAACTAGGTGACAACATGTGCCCTCTCTTCTCACATGCAATGGCAACTGAAAACCTGCTCTTTCTTTTCCACTCTTTAATGAAGGTCTTGAAGAGGCTGAGGTTACTGGTCACGTCAATGATAGAGAAGGACTCCACGCTGCTCGGAATGCATTCCTGGAGTGATGCATCCTGGGAAAGCTGCAGGGAAAAACTCCTGTTGATGAGAGATGCGTCTGGTTCTAAATCTGTATCAGAGCCCAGATCTCCTTGGGGGTCTTGCTGAACCTTAGAAGGTAGGACCAGTGGCAACTGGGCAGTGGATGAGTTCAGTTCTACTTGGGGAATAACAGGCTCCCTATTCAATGTAGGATGGGTACGAGCAACCTGACGTCTTGAGGAATTTTTTGCTGTGTCCTTTTCAAACGGAGACCGGCAGACCCTTGTCTTGATGTGGCCAAGTGGCAATTCACATTGGGTCCCACTTATAACATCCATTTCTACGTTTGAATCCTTTTCCCGAGCGGCTCTTTCGATGCTTTGTTCAATGGCTTCACAGCCCTTTTCACCATTTGCCTCTTGTGAAGCTGCACATTGATCCGTCATACTGGTCCATTTATCAAAAATATCCTGCATTCCTGGACTCAAACTAAATGTGGGATGTGACAAAGACCGATCTCTTAAGGCAACTGACTCCGTCACCCCATCATTTCTGAAATCCTGCACTGCTTTGGTTCGCACACTTATTGACTGTTCACTGCATTTGAATACATTGTTCAATTTGTCGAGATACAGCTCCCCGGTCTGCAGGGAATCCCCCCATTCAGATAAATTGAATGACGATTCACCCCATTGAATAGCCTCTTGGTTATCCACGGGCATTTCTTGACTCTGTTGCTTTCGTTCAAACAAATTATCAGCAATTCCCCCAATGCAGTCCTTTGCCTGTTCTTCTTCAACCAGGCCATCTAGCACCAAACTGTCATACAAGCTATCAAAAAGGAAGCTACTGCTTCCGTTGAGACTATCCTCAGTTTTCGAAGACGGCCGATTTCTCTCGGATCCACAGTTTTCATCTGAACTTATGCTAAATTTAACGGCATCAGATTCCTCCACTAAGTCATTGGAAGACAGTCCACTGTAATTAAGAATATTTTCCATTTGGCTGTCAGTCATGGAGATGTTATATCTGGGTAGAGTGTCACTGGCTGAGTTACACTGTTGGGAATCATTTTTCGAGCTGCATTTGGGAAGCATTACTGCTGTACTGGCTAGATTCTCAGCAGACTTTAAATGTTCACAACCAGAGAGATTTTCTCTCAAGTCCTGAGTATGAGGACGATCATTTCCTGCCAATTGTGTATTCTTGATGTTGAAATTGGGATCTTGCTGAATTAATATTCGTTCCATCTGTGTGTCCAGCTCAAAACTGTCCCCAAAGTCATTCGCATCATCTCTATAAAGGTCAGGAGACTGACATTTCTCTTCAGCTTCTAAAGGCACACCATCATTTTTCTCATTCAATGTTAGAGTTCCAGGATTCTTTCCAATAACCCCTGTATCTTCTCCATTTGCTGTTTCATACAGTGTTGCATTGCAGTCAATTTTACTATTACAATGTTTCAATTTTTGCCTACATTTTTTCCCACTGACAACAGAGACATTTTTGTGCGACTCCGTCAAAGCAGGCCGGCCATCCGTCCCTCCAAGACGTTTCCGCTTGAGCATTCCATTAGAACTCAATAATTGACTCCCTTCCTCATTTCTATCATCTTGATGAGGATTCTGTAGTAAGCAAAACATTTTCAAATGTGTATGTTCAGGTGATGATGACCGATTCTTCTCAGGATTCTTTTCAAGAGAAGCTGGCAAGAAGTCCTCTTCCTTACAACTGGTCGTAGAACCTTGAGGAATGATGCCAGGGAGATGGGCGACCTTACTGCATCCTGGGGTTTCTGCTGCATGACTCTCCATCTTTCTACGTTTGGATACGTGAACTACAGCAAGCTTACTGGGTGTGTTACTTTGCACATCAGCAGTTCCGTCTTTCCTTAAGTTATGACTTGAGTCAGGACAATGTGGGGCTTTTAGCTGACCATCAGTTATTTCATCTTTAGCATCTAATCTGTTCGCTTTTATGGATTTCAGGACTTTGACCAAAGCATTAGACTGCATATATGGACCAGTGAGCCCCTGATCCATGGGATGTGCATTTCCTAATGCTGAATTTAATGGAGCAGATGTGACAGAATCTTTCACGTAATCCATCGTTTTATTTTCCTTTTTTAGTGACCCACTCCCTTCTTGATGTCTGCCCACGGGGGCAGGAATGTTCTGCGTCCTGTCACATGAATTCTCAGATGAAGCTGTTCGCTCTACATCATTTGAACACGAGTCAGGGCTCCAGTGCACCCCGAGAAGGGCCAGGTCCTGCTGCAGAAGTATTCTGGCCTCAGCCACTATCTCCAGCGCTGCCTCTGTCTCAGTCAGGCCCCTCTTTCCACTGACCCAAATGCAGCGAGTGGCTCTACGCTCTCGCACGTCTTGTTCGCTTTCATCCACCGCTTGTCGAGAGCTGTGCACAGAGAGGAAGTCCAATGTTTAACATCACTGGGGTCAAGAAAGAGCCACAGATATACACAGTGCATGTGATAAGTCCAGACAACCACATTGTGCAATCAGACCTGCCAAAGGTGTTGTGCTAGTTTGCTGGAAGACTGGCTACATTTTTAGGGGAGTTGCTATGTTGCTGCTCCTGAAATTTCCAAATACTTCCTACTTTTGAAGATTTTTCTTTCCAACTGGTTGATTTTTCAGCCGCTTATTGAAAGTTTAACCGAGATGACTCTACCTGTGCCATATAGCCCTGATAAAGAAGGGCACTAAAATGGCAAAACTTACATTTTTTAGAGCAAAACGTTAAACATGGACGAGTGAGAAAACAAAGGACTTGTGGGAGTGCGGGAGAATCATTCGAAATACACGAGACTCCCGAGAAATGCGTGAGACTAGGCAGCTCTGTGCAATACTAAACCCATGCTAGTTCTTTCAGTTTATAGACAAGTAATAATTTCCCCTGAAATCAAACCTTTTAAATGGGACGGTCTTTCTCAGGGCCTTTTCCACATCAGCAGCGCTAGCCCTGGCGATCTCGGACACAGTGACAAACCCAGCGCTATAGAGCACTCGGGCACGCTGTGCATTCAGCAGCGATATCCTCACCAAGTCACAGAGCTCTCTCTGCACACCAAAGCTCAGGCGGCTCTGGAACTGCGAGAGAAGAATCTCCAAGTTGTGCCACCCAAGCCGATTGCAGAAAACAGTCACCATACCTGTAAAGATGCACATCCCTCCTTAATGAAAAACTGGCCATTAATGACAGGTTCTTTTTATTTAAAACAATTTAAAATTTATATCTTATAACGTTTATAAAAGAATGGATGTCTAGCTGGTTGTTTTTATTTTATTCTTACGCTAAGTAGGCTAAATATAACGCACCACTTAGACATTATATCGGGATATCCACATACATTGTTTGTCAGCAAATCAGTGTATGGAAAACTTAATGTAAATGTATGCAGCTTCAAAAACAATTATTCTGGTATATACCTAAAAGAATAAATTGTCATATAATAATTTCATTTTGATAGGCGATGAGAATGTTGTATGATGGATATTAACTTTACATATGCGAAAAAAACTAACATTTTAATAGTAGTTTACATAACAATAAGGAATTTTTGAGCCGGGATTTTCTACGAATCATTTTGTAGCACTAAAATCTTCTTGCACTAATTTTACTGTTTACTATATGGTCTTAAGGCGTTTCGCACCATGTGTGCACTTGTATTGGTATTCCTATTTTTTTCTGCAGTGTTGTTATCTGCTTGACCTGTATGACTTGTCATTGGTGTCCCGTACTTGATGTTTGACACTGGACCACAAACAGTTCTGTTACATTCGTACGTATTGGGAAAGTAAGTTCTGATTCTGATTCTGTTTGCGACTGTGATTCTGATGAAACTCTGGAAAGGCTACCAGCGTAAGAGGATGCTGCCTGTTGCAGAGACTGCAGCTGTCCTCTGCTGCATCCGTACTTCCGTGCGATGTTTCCGAGGGGCATCTCATCGATGAGGTCGAGCAGAACAAGGGTGGTGAAGAAACTGCGAAGAAACACAGAAGCGCAATTCACAGACGGCTTCAAGACATGACAGCAATGCAAAGAACAATTAAGCACTGCAACTAGTACGAAAAACATTATACTTCAGACAATGACAGAAATTTTCTCTTAAATCTTAGCGATGCCCATTCACTTCCGTGCAAAATATAAAACAGAAATTGACCGTTTATGAATAGCCATCTGCCTGTGCTGCTTCTCGGTTCTGGCCGTGATTTTTCCTCCGACAGAACGCGCAAGAATGCTTTCCTGGATTCCCACCATTTCAGCCACACGCTTCATAGATGTAGGCAAACTCTCCCAAAGACAGTAGAACTGGTACCAGTTTATTGTCGTCCACTCTGCATATACTGGGGTGATCTGTGCCAAAAACAAACCAAAGAAACAAAGACGGACAGTTTAATAAATATTATTATCGGTATGTTTCACTACAGGCAATTTTTCTGCGACTGTCACTCTTACCAGGTATAGAATATGGAGGTCATTTTCAAGGACAAAGCCCTTCATTGCCCGCTGCAGATCAGCAAATATTCCTAAGGCCTCCGGGGGAGACAAGGAGGAGGAAAGCGTTGCGGCACCCAGGTGAGTGGGCCGAAATGTTTTAACTGAAAGGAAATGAAAATGGGCTTTACAGATGTAAGCAAATCAACAGGCAAAAGTGTTACGCATTTCTGAACTTAAATAAAAATGAAGAAGAAAAAAAACAGCGACAGGCAGCCCCCAGATAAAGAATGTCCGACTTACAGATAACTCCTACTTATGAACGCACTGGCATTTTATATGAAAAATTCAGGTTAAATATAACGGTTCATAATGACTAATGAATGCGCTACTTTGTGACGCTCATGAAAACATTGAGTGTCTTCAGTGATTCGTCGGCAGTACAGCACCATATGAAATTACTTTTTTATTACTGTATTATATTAACGATAATAATAATAATTAGTACTATTACTACTTCTACTACTATTATTATTATTATTGTTATGCACTGTATTATTATTTTTCTGACAAATTTGAGTTAAAGACAGACATAGGGAACAGATCTCGTTCTTAACCTGGGGACTGCCTGTACAGAGCAAGTGTGAACCTCATAAGTCAGCAGACCTTTGTGATCTCCGTCGCCCTCTTCCTGTAGCTGAATGAACTCATTCTCCATTAGCCAATCCACACAGGCCTCGATGGCTCCCCGGGACTCAGGTGGCTTCTTTGCCGCACTGCTCTCTCCTGACTCTGCCCCGCCCACATTCTCAGCGCATAGGCTGGTGGCCAGCAAGGTGCAGGAGGCGTATGACATCACATCCTCCGGAGTGCTGGCCACTCCCCCAACAATAATCTGAAGTCAACATAGGGACACTACCATCAGTATGCGTTAAGCTAAAAATATAGCACAAACAAGACATAATCAGACATTTACAGTACTGTGCAAAGGTCTTAAGAAAATCATGTTTAAATCATCCTCATGTCAGTGTAAAAATATGATGCCTGTCAAAGCTTAGACACAGAAAATCTGCTAAAATCACCCTATTATCTGCAGGAACTACCCGAAAGACCTCACAGAGTAATTTAACTAATCTAATTAATTTATCAATTGAGCTATAGGTGAAATGTAACAAATACATGGAATGAGACGCCCCTTAGAAGAATTATGGGTACTGAGACAGTGTTCATCTAGTCACTCAACCAGATATCACTCAGTACGTGCACAGCTAAGTCGCGCCACGGTTAAAGCTGGACTTCGCCATTGAATCGGACTGCTGTCCTTGACTGTGGAGCATGCACAGATCGCCTAGGCCAGTGTGAGTCCAAACGAACGTAAACATGCCAGAGTAAATCGACTCCCAATCGCATTATCTGGGTGTCTTAGTCTGACATCAAGATATTCAATTTAGTATAATTTCAGTTGGACTAACGTGTTCACATTCAAAGTCTGGTTTTAGTCAGACTAATACAATAATTAGATTTCCTTACTGTGCATGTAAATGTACTGAGTAGCTTTTTTGGGGAACATAAAAAATTCATAATGTTTTATTGTGTTACTGTGTCACGGCCATGAGCAACAGTACCTCCAGTATAGCTCTGATCATGCTAGTAGTGACCCCCTCTCCCTCCTTCTTGACCAGACAGCTGTTTACTGGCTTCAGGGAGCCCTGTATTAAACCAATTCCCTTCAGCCGCTCTGACTCCTTGCACACCAAGAGGCTCTCCCCTGCAGAAATATACAGTATTCACGGCCTTAGCCCTACATGCAACACCAGGACGCCCTCCCCTACAGAAACACACAGCACTAACGGCTTTACCCCTGGCACCCGAGGAGCATGTCTGAGAGACCCCTAGACAAGTTGAGCCGCCACCATGCCAACGTACCCTTTGTATCTACCCCTTTACGTCCAGCTCGGCCTGACATTTGCTTGTAGGTGAGGATGTCTAGCAGGTGACCGTTGAAGACGGGGGTCCTTATAATGACTCGCCGGGCAGGGAGGTTAACTCCAGAAGACAAAGTAGAGGTGGCTGCTAGAATTTTAATGTAGCCCTGCCGGAAAGCGCCCTCCAGAATGTCCCGCTCCTCAAATGTCAGTCCTAGATTTTTAATGAAACCCGGGTTTCATTAAATCATAGTCTCCAAAATAATAATTCATAGCCCAGTTTTGCACTGTGGGAAATAGCTTACCTGCATGGTGGAATGCAACCCTCCATGGAACAGTGCGTTGCAGTACCTGGTCTAGTCCAGCAGGGGACCGTTTCAGCTGGGCTAATACGTCCTGAAGTCCCTCACGATTCCAGGACAGCGGCAAGGAATTAGGATTCAACTGTACCTCTTTAGATCCTGTTGCCAAAACACAAAGTAAGCACAGTAGCATTCACGGTGCTTATTAAAGCACCCTTATTTAAAAAAAAAAAACACACAATGCATAGTATAATAAACAATTTCTATAAATGAATAAAAACCACATTACCTTCAGCAAACTGTGCAGTTCTATGCTGTAGATTAAACAACTCACAAGCTATGCTGTCAGCCAACTTTTCACACCAGTTTTTAGATGGACAAAACAGTAGTACAGAGTTGCCATCCTGAATCGTTTCAAAACACAGGCTGACAATATGATCGTCATCTCCCTATGACAGAAAAAATGTTGTTCTTAAAACATTAAACAAAACTGTAAATAACATGCAAAGAGGAAATATGTTGTTATTCTAATTGTGTTTGTGTATCTGTTCCTTCACACCTTCACTTGCAAAGTGGGTTTGAAATCCCGAACCAAATTCAATGACCCATCATAGATCTTATTGCCAATCTTCAGCTGTTCCATCAGGGGTACCGGTCGATAATCAGTGCGATACAAATCTGCATTCAGCCAACAGGCCAACAAGTCCAGATTGGGCAGTGTGGCGCTCATCCCCACAATCTGGATCCCTTCACTGAACTCTGGAGCATCTTCTGGAGATCTCCTAACCCGAGATGAAAGAATTCACATAACATTCATTTATTTAGCAGATACTATTACACAAAGTGACATACGAGGGAGAGAGCAGGGTCAGCCGTCCCTGAAGCAGCAGGGATTAAGGATGGGTCAATAACCCTGCCAGACAGAGGGTTTGAGTCTGCAACCTTCTGATCACAGCCATAGAGTCCTAACACACCAACGAATATTTATGGATAGCGTGTATTCAGCAGCAAGCACAGGAGGCGTGTGACTGCTACAAACCTCGCGAGTGATTTCTGCGAGACGTAGCGTATCTTGGTGAGCAGCAGCTCCAACAAATATCCCCGACCGGAATCCCCGAGCATGTGTAGCTCATCTACTACTATAATTCCTTAAAAACAATAAAAACAACTCATTTGAACAGGAACGGAGATCACACACGTCACACAATAAAACTTTGCTCGTTCAATAAATAGAAAAACAAAAATAAATTAGCAAAATCATCACCGAGAAGATCTAGTTTGTTCTCTTCGATCAGCCTGTTTATCAGTCCGTTGGCTTTTTCGATGGTGCAAACGGCAACGTCAAGAGCAGAGAAACCGCTAGCTGGAGAGGTATTGCCCATGTAGCCCTCTACTCTGATCCCTGCTTCCTGGAACACTTTCTACTCAAAAACATCACAATACAGCTTTTCACAAAGATATATATATATATATATATAAAAAATATATATATATAAAAATCTATTAATAAACACATACGATGAATGATGAAAATCGCAGATATTATTCATTTTAGACACTCAATATCTACATCCGATTTCTGGGTTGGAGAAACCCTAAATGCACCAACCTGGAGGTAATGCATTTTTTCTTTTGCCACTGACACAAAGGGCAGAATGAACAGAGCCTTCCTCTTACTTTCCAGCACCCTTTTCAGCATTAATAACTCGGCCACTAACGTTTTGCCAGCACTGGTAGGAGCTGTGATAAAGAAGAGAAAAGAATACACGTTTATTTTTATAAATTCATATAAGAGCAAAAAAAGAAAATGAGATACTTACCAGAGTACACCAAATTCTTGCCTTCTAGGACCTTTCCGAGAGTGAGACACTCAGCCTGCCACTCGAACATCTTAGTCACCCCTAAACACTGGTACCTCTCAAGCACAGGTTTCGGGAGACCCCAGCTGGACAAAAGCAGCTTATCAGACTTATCAGGAGGAACATTCATATGAATGCTCTGTCCTAAAAATCAGAAGATAAAAGTCTGTAAAAATACTAAACATAGTGATACAATATTATAAAGAATATTTATGGGCATAGACAACATGAACCCACAGTACATAAAACCTATTCCACTTGTTTACCCGGATCAACAAGGGTCTCGCCGAGCAAACTGAACTCAGGTGGCGGAGTCAACACAGAGGCCGAGAGGTTTCCTGAAGAGCGCTTCTGCTCAGGACCCTTCTTCTCATGAGTGACACTCAGACATGTAGGGCTGAAAAGGATGAAGTCCCTTGAATTGCCCGGAGCAGGTGCCTGCAGATAAGGCATTATTGGGATGAGACAATTTAGTCCCAAGTCTGTCAACAGAAGCCGGAGCAAAAAAAGCATTTTGTTTCCTTGAAGGGATTTTGTTTGTGAGATAAGCAGCATAAATTCAGGCCTCGACAAAGACATTTCATTGTCAGATCTAACTGAGCCGTTATTCAAAGTTCTTCCGCTCCCACAATGCGAATTTGTAGGTAGAGGCCTGGTCCAGAAGTCAGTCCTTCTCTCACATAACACCTTGCCACATGCAGACAGATTGCTCAGATTTTTCTGGCACTTTGGATGTATGTTCGCTCTGTTCTTAGATGCCTGATATGGGAGCACAGCATCAGGGACTCCCCCCTCCTCTGTGGGCAAACTGGGGGCTCCAGCAGACTGCAGTTTTCTGATTGGCTTGAAAAGGGTGCATTGAATTTATACAAATCATACAAAGAAACGTAGTGTAGCAATACGAAGGCTCACACTAAGGATATGTGGCTTACCATACTAATAGTTTTGGCATGATCTCTTTCAACTGGAATCTCGGTCATCTTAGCCGTTGTCTCTGCATAGTGGCTTGAATCTCTTGATGTAGGTGGAGTAACAACAATTAGCTAACACCACTGTGTTTTGAATGGTGATATTTAGTGTGACGGAATAATATTTAGCTAAAGTTTTTTAAAACATGCCTATAATAAAAAATACAATTTTTTAAACCGTATAAAAAAAAATCAATAAATACACCTTGGAATGATATTTGTTTTTAAATGTATGTATATAATATTACAACAATATAAAAACAATATTAAAAATACTGATTACGCATTCCAAAGTAGACTTCGCATTAAATAGTTAAACACTTACTTGTTTTTCTTTAGTATCTGATGTTGTCCCAGATAAAACTTTTTTTTCGGCTCTTGAATGCATTTATTCATTTTCCTTTCTTAATACTATTAACAAGTTGTGCAAAACTGCCTTTCTACCTACTGACATAGATCACTAAAATTCATGGAACAGCTGTATAGTTTGTCAGCTGTATACGTTAATAGACCAATATGTACTATAAACAACATGCCAACGAGATCATTTACAACTAGATTACTAATCTTAAGTTTTAATTTACTATTTTAATAAAATGCGTCTTTACTATTTAAAACATAGTTTTCTACCTGTGTTTTTCTTTCCAAGTCGCATAAATCCCACTGTCATTTCAATCACAACAAAGAAAAACTGTTACGTAATTCTTACATAGAAATTTACAGATCGCATTTAGAACAGTAACATAGCAATATAATACAACAACAGCTGAGACATTTACATATTAGAAAACTGAAATATTGCCATGTTAAACATGATCAGCAAAAGAAAAAGACCTTCAATATCAAAAAGGCCAAATACGACGATAAAAACATTAAGCTGACGTTTGAAAGGACCGCCAGTGCATCACAAAAGTCTTCCGACTGACTACACCTCTGTAGGTCAACTATGGTTCCTAATCTGCAATTGGCTGGGAAAATTCTGTTGCTTTTCAGATGAGAGAGGAATATTCTAGGAGTATTAATACAGTAACGGTGTCATGCACAGCCCTCTAGAAAGAGCAAGTAAAAGAGTGCAGGAGATGAGGAGTAGGATAAAGCGTTGTTGGGGTTAAAGGATCCGTTCTGGTGGCACGTAACACTAGTGTGTCCTATCAAGAAGATGTAAAATAAATACTAGATTTAATACCACTATATTACACAATCAGTTGTTTTGATCCGTTCCTGGATTTGTGGACTTAATGTGTATTATTTTAAAGAAATTGCTAACAGTTTAAAGGTGAGTAAACATTAATTGTTTTAGTGCTGGCTTAAATGACGGCAAATAACAAGTACAGAATCACTATACAAAGTGATTGTTTGTATTATTTCAATAGTTCTTTTATGTGTATACTTTGAATCCAAAAAATTAAATGAATGCGTCCTGCGTTACTTTACGTTCATAGGTGAGATTACATCATCAGGAAATCCAAGTGCGCATCCTCTGTTTCTTTTTCCCAGAAAACGGTACCCTGGACTAACGTTGTGAATGTTAAAATCTTATTCATTTTTTAAAAAATTGCTTAACCTGATAATTTGATTATTCGGACATATGGCAGATATATTGGCAGTGATTGAATTTTATTCTATAGCAAGGCATATCCCACACTCTGTTTCTCAGAAGGAAAAAAACTAAATAGATTGCGCTAAATCTCCCTATGCATACTGTTCTAACACATTTCAAAATGATTAACAATACTTTACTGTTGTGATCATTAGTTTTATTTAGTTGACATACATATTTATACTTTTAGTAGCTGAGATGAACTTCAGTTATTTATGATAATGAAATGCCGATAGCAAAACATTCTGATAGCGTTGGAGATGCTTCGTATTTCTTAGATTGTACAGCTCCTACGCAAGGACTATATTTTACTCTAATTTATTGTATAATCAGACAGTACGTTAAGATATTATTGTGATGCTTATTATAGGCGATTCTTAAC
Source organism: Isichthys henryi (assembly GCA_026776945.1). NCBI lineage: Eukaryota > Metazoa > Chordata > Actinopteri > Osteoglossiformes > Mormyridae > Isichthys > Isichthys henryi. The sequence goes on along the minus strand of JAODJX010000040.1, from coordinate 6,878,426 downwards.
GTTTATTAATTTATTTCTCGGAAACCTCTGAGTTTCTTCTTTCATGTTAGGGATCGTCGTAAAAGTTCTCTCTCAGAAGACGACACTGGTCAGTGTTGTAATGAAACTGCGTATCAATTTGAATCGAGAACAAATATACCCAAGTATTTGATTACATTTTCATGGTATTTCTTAGGTTTGTATTTCACAAACGAATATGAAAATAAATATTAAATAATTAAGGGAAACAATTGTGATGTTAGCTTAATTAAGAGATCCCGATTTTAAGAAATTTTAAATGTAATAATTCTCATAGTTTAACTCACCTACATTACAAAATGTAGATATCCTCTAAGCAATACAGTCTGCATTTACATGTAGAACTTATAGCTACACGCTGGTAACTGTGTTAACATTTAAGTCAAAGTGGGAGCTGTGCGGTGTAATTTTTAGTTTTTGTATTTAACCCACACTACTCCACTTTAAAATATTTGTATTATTGTTCTTGTTTTATTTATGTAGGCCTATTTATAGTATTATAAATCCCAGTAAAATTGAGTTTTGTTGATGAAACATTGTAACTTGAATTATTAAAATTCAGCCATTTACTTGTGTTATTGACAGCTGGATTATTTCTCAGATAAAGTGTCTAAAAGCATTTGCCTAAAGTTCATGTGTCAGTAAAAGGAATCCATGTAACTGAATTTCTGGTATATTTCTGATACAGTTATTATATAGTTTCAACAAATTAAGCTGTAAGTAAAGAAATATTGCATTCTCGTTCCCCTTTTTCTGTATAATGTACAGGCTTGGATGTTGTGGCTCAGGCATGTCATCCCTGCACTGAATAGTTCTGGTTGGGGAACCTGCCATGTACAGCTAGTTAGTTTGTATAGGAAAGAGGAAGTGGATTTACGTTACAGTTTAAACAAGTCTGAATACTGAACACAATACTTAGTAGTTCCATATTTTGTGTACTAAAGGTAGATTAACTATAGCCTGCACAAAACCAGGTTCACTCCTGTTTTGTTTTCTTGACTTTATTCAGACTGAGAAGAGATATGGACAAGATCCTGGAGACAGTTATGATGTCACCACATTCCAGATTGGTGAAGCAGGGCGTTTTGAGGAGGGTGGTTGAGTCAGCCTCACAGCCCCTGGACAGCTCTCAGTGTATGGCCATTTTCCAGGTGTCCACTAAGCTCTTCCTGACTGGAAACTCTCAGTTCAAGCGCGATGCTGGTTTGGAAGTCCTTGAGGCCTATGCTCAGCACCACAAACTGGAGTTTGAGGAGTTCTTCAATGTGAGATTTGTCTTGAACCTCCTACGGGAAGGTTATGGACCAGTAAGGAAGCAAAGCCCTCTAATATTCCACTACCTTCAAGTGGGACTGCTTCTTGTGGCAAATACTCCTTCAACTCTGAACTTGTTCCACATGGTACAGATTGAGATTCTGCGTATTGTGTGTGAGAGGCCCGGTCCAGAAGTGTGTGAGCAGCTAGCGCGCCTGCTGAACACTTGCCCTCAGTGTGCACCCAGTGGAAACTTACAGACTGTCTTCTGTCAGCAACTTATGCAAACCATTCATCACTTCCAGTGCCAGAGCCAGAACGATGATGACATTGTTACCTTCCTAGAACGTGTCACCAAGACGAGTAGCATGCTGCAAATAGTCTGGAGGACCAACATGGCCACTATTCTGCCCTCCCTCAAGGAGCTCTTCATTATAATCTCTACACCTAGAGGTTTGTGGGACAAACAGGCAGCATCACCTGCCTGGTCTTATCATGGTGTTATCAATCTCGTAGTTGCAGTAGTGTATACATTGCTGAGACGTGCACTTTCTAGATTTTCCTAAAAAAGTGAAAGCCGCTTTTTGGACAAGCCATTACTTTTCCACCAGATATGATAATGATACGATGGGTTAGCATATGTGTCATTTACCTTGATAACTGTCATTTCAAATGCAGTCCTAGGTCTGTGTTGCTGTATATTGCATGTATTTCCTATGAAACACAGGGACAGCCAAAGGCACTGCGGGCAAGAGTTGGGTTCGTAAATTTAATGTTGACAATTCACAATCCTGATGGGGCCAATACCACTGAGCAGAGTAAAATATCCATTTAAATATCCAGCAGTATATATGTGTAGTAACCGCAGGCTACTTTGATGTTAGTCCACTAAGTAGCTAAATCTAGCCCTCAAGATGTTGTAACTCTTTACATTTTTTTACTATAAACCAGAAGAAGAAGATACTGTTACCTCAAACACCCTGGCCAGTGTGGTGCAATATATACCCTTGGAACTAATGGATGGAACAGTACGCAATCTCACCAATGATAAGAACATCTCTGATGCCCAGATGATGACAGCCATCTGCAGGTAGGGTGTATTAAGAAAGCATGGTGCTGACGTAAAGCAGACAGAGACTGTAGGATCCTTCACTCTCAGATGAATTTGTTTAAGCGTGTTTTGGGCTCTGAGAAATCACAAGGGAGGTCTACATGCATAAGATTCCAACCACCAAGGGACCATAGTGAATTTAACTATTGAATGGTGGGCTGCTTATAGTTAAAGATACAATTTAAAGTTAATGTCTAGCACACTTTAGAAATATTAGTTACATTTGTTCAAGGTGGCTCATCAGAAAATCCCCAAAATAAGGCTGAGGACACATCACAGAATTGCAGGGTTCGGTAATTCATGTCCAGAGAGTAAAATTCCAGACCGGGATTTTGTTTCCACCAACCAGTACTCTGTGACTGTGACTCTTTATGCTCAATTAGTTGGTTAAAACAAAATTCCAGTCTGGACTTTTACTCTCTGGACCTGAATTGCCCATCTTTGCAGAACTGTTAGCATTGTTTGTTACAATGTTGGCTAGTTACCATATATAATTTACTAATAGACTTTTCATTGCTGGTGCTTGTGGTAGCTAATAGGCTTTGTTGGTAAATGCAGTGTCAGAAGAAATGTTGGCTAAATCAACCAAATATGTATTTTACTTTTTCATACTTCTGCAGAATGTGAGTTTCATGTATATTCATGTAAATTAGTTTTCCTAGCTAGCTACATAAAATTCAGCATCAGCTCTACTGCCTATAAAAAGTGTGCTACTAACCATAAAATGGATTTTATTCATTACGGGTAACTGCTAACTTTATTTCAGTAGACTCTTTTTCTTATTATCTTACATTGCACCTATCCCCAACTGTCACCATCCCCAGTAAAATTTCTTTAACATGGTTAATAAGAATCTGATGCTAATATGTACTTAGGAGAGAAGTGATTATGAAAATAAGGGTTAAAAAATCTAAGGTACAATTTACTTATATTCCAACTACCAATAGATAGATGCCAATAGATAATCAGGGAACTGATCCTGAATTTCAAAGGAAAGAAATATATTTCAAAAATAATAAAGGGCAATTGTTATTTTTGTTCTCAGTATATTTTACAAAAATTATAATGTAACTTAGATGCCTAGAATGATATACCTACATTTCTGTCATTTACATTTATTTTTATACTTCTATTGTCTTTTAGAGTATAAGCTTATCAGTTCAGTACATATATGTGTCCTGTTACTTCTGGCACTTATACGTTGTAATGGCCTGACTTGGCAGGTTGTATTGTATATTAGTTGAACATATAGGGTAAGTTACATTGGTAGGGTGGAGCAAAGTACTATATTATACAGGTGGTTTTTCCTTATCATAAATAACTGAAGTTCAGCTCAGCCACCAAAAGTATAAATATTTATGTCAATGAAATAGAAGTAATGTCCACAACAATGTTTGTGAGTTGGTTGACTTGTAATACAGACTTGAGTGGATACCATTGGCATGAGCTATTATCATTATGTTCTTTTGTCATTGGTACAGAATGATGGACTGGTTGTCTTGGCCATTCTCCAGAAACATAGACAAGTGGGTTGTCGCTTTGATGAAAGGAGTTGCATCAGTGAAAAAGTGTGTGATCTTGGTTGAGGTGACACTAACTAAGATTGAGGAGGTGAATACATTTTTCACTGTATTAGTAAGTTGGTAACACTTTACATGATGGGGCACAAACACTTAGTAATAACTCAGTTACTATTAAAGTACAAATTATGAACAAATCTTAAACAAATATAGTCACTACTTCAGGTAAAAATGTGCCACAATTCATTAATAAAGAACAAACATGATTAGTATTTCACATGTATTACTCATTACTTAAGTAGTTCCTTCAGTAGTTCACAAAGGATTCACAGAATTAACAGATATAGTAACAAATTTAGTAACATCATGGGATAAAAGATGCATCATGATTCATTAATGATGAACAAATAGGAGATCACTATTTAACTTGTCTTATTCACGACTTGTTCCTTCAGTACTTTACAAAATTGTACAGAATTAAGAGATATAATAACAAATATAGTGACTGCTTGGGATAATTCATGCGTCACGATTCATTAATGATGAATTAACATCAGAATGCAACTAAGACTTAGTTAATTAATACATAAGTAACAGCATGATACTATATTATTTGTATCCCATCAGGTAAAGTGTTACCAGTAAGTCTATGCCTAAGAATACCCAACGTTTCATGCCTCACTCTCGCAATGGACACCTAGTATTCTAGCATGACATCATTTTGCCTTTAGGTATTCCAGAAGTTATTTTACCCTATTGTGAGAGAAGCGGCGCTGTCCGTGTTGTCTTATCTGCTGCTCAGTTTTCAGCAATCTCCCGAAGCATTTCACTTGGTAAGTAAGCCTACAACAATGCTATGCATAGATTCATGCACATTGGGTTGTGTAAGATGCTTTGCTTAGAAGTCTACATGTATGACTTACATGAAGTGGGACAAGATATTAAAATGAATTTAACTACTAAAAATTGAACCTACTCTGTATTTGAAATATATTCTCAGTTTGATCATTCAGTATGAATAACAAATATGATCATTTATCCTATCCACAGCAGTTCCCCTACATTAACCAATAAAGTATGACAAAATTTGTGCAAACATTAGGAACACTGTACAGTACTGTAGAAGAATTCATAGACTCAGATTTGCTTGTAGTAAATCTATGGCATCTATAGCAGCGTGCGTCTGCTTTGCTCCTCAGGTACTCCCCGAAATCCCCCCTCTCATTGCCCGCCTCTCAGCTGAGGAGTCAGACTCCGCCCGGCTTTGTCTGCTGCAGCTTGTGGAGCTGGTGCATTGCCTTGTCATCCGTTTCACTGGATTCCCAGACATCTACCAGCCCGTTCTTGAAATCATCAAGGTTGGATTCTCATGGATTTTGCCTAATACCATAATATCTTTTACATATTTTCGACGGCACGCTACAAAAATCCATCATGCCGTAAAAAAACCTCAGAAGATGTGTCCTTTGGCATGTCTTGCAGGACGTTGCTGTGCCCAGCGATGACCGGATTAAGCAGATATTGAAACAAGGGGCTTGGACTCCTCAAAAACCAAATCAAGTGGCCCTCTGTCACAGGCTGACACCAAAATCTGAGACAGGCAAAACTGGACTGATCAATCTGGGTAACACCTGTTACATGAGCAGTGTCATTCAGGCACTCTTTATGGCTCCTGAGTAAGCATTCCCATACAAAATGCCAAATCAGTCACTTTGCTTACATTTAGTATGACAATTTCACAAAAAGTACCGTATCTCATACTTGAAAAGGTATTTTTTATATACAGAATGTTGGCTGTTCTGCAAGTAGAGTACTGCAGTAACTTGTTCCTGGTTTTCTGGTGAATTAATATACAGTATATGGCCAGAAGTATATGGGCACCTCTATTAAATAGAGAAACTGCCTAAGTCACACCTATTGCTGACATACAGGTGTGTAATTAAGCACACAGTCACACAATCTTCTGCAAAAAAACACGGTCGGTAGAATGGCTGGCTTTACAGAAGGTGTTAGTGGCTTTCCACTCGCCACCATCAAGTCACTTTGCCACATTTTTGCCCTGATACTGCCGCATTAGTCAGTGTGAAGTGATTGGGGTGGTGAAAATGTTTGGGGGCAAGTTCAACTGTGAAGTGGCGGCCACACAAGCTCACAGAGAGGAACCTGATCACCCAACATCAATACCCAACCTGAATGGCAGCAGATCCCACCAGCAATGTTCCAGCCTCTTTTGGAAAGCCGTCCCAGAAGAGCACAGGCTATTATACCCACTGAGGGTTAAGTCAGCTTCATATTAATACCCTTTGATTCAGAGAGAGATGCTGGACAGGCTGGTGTCCACATACTTTTGGCCATGTAGAGTATGTTACAAACTTATAAATAAGCAGCAAAATTGTAAAAAGCTAACACTGAAATCATGAGATCAGGTCGATCATTTACTGGAATTAATTTTGAATCATCCTATTATGGGAGAAATAATCATGTTTAAGTTTATTTAAAAAAATATAAATATTTGGTATTTAATTGACGATGAAGCTGGCTATTGAACTTTAGAATGTCTCGTTCAGTTCAGAGTAGTGCTAATATTAATAAGTATTGGCATTTTTTTCTACTCAATGGTTTTGGAACTTGTTACCATTGGGACTATGGTAAAGATAAAAATATACCTCCTGCAAGATAAAATAAGTAACTGCTGTTTGGAATAATTGCTTTGCTGCCAAATAAAGTACAAGGTCAGTATGGCAGAGAGTGAGGCAGTTTGGCCCTGCAGTGAATGTTTATTTCTACACATCGGATCCTTATACTCAATGTCTTCTTAGTTCAAATCATCCAAATATTTTAAATGGTGAAGACACTAAATGCAACTTAGAATTTAGTAATGAAATTAAGGACAAGTGTTTGAGATCAGAATGCCATTGCATGGAATATAAATGACTTTTCAAAAATCTATTGAGAATGTATTTTTAAACATGGTTTCTTATCTCTCAGTATTGTAAAACAAAAGACAGGTACCTAAGATCTGCGTGTCATTGTTCTTATACAGTATTGTAGGGTTAGTACAATTAGGGCAGAAAGTAGGTTAAAGAAATTAAAAAGAAGACAAAGACCATTTAATAAGAATGCAGGAATTTTCGATTAGAAAATTAGAATTATGTATATTACGAATTACGTTCTTACGTATATTACATACGTTCATAAACAAACCAATAATTACGTAAATCATGTACAGTTGGAGGTTACTTATTAAAATATTGCTGACCTGTTAAATATCTTTCATGATCATGTACTTAACCCAGGTAATGAAAATGGCTTAGCGTAAAGTAGAATTGACTGGCCAATAAGAATGTGTTTATTTTAAAAGTTATTCTTTTATAAAACAGTATTTTTACGAACAAAGTAGTGATAAAGCCCAAATTACTGACTGGTGAAAACTTTTCTGGTGTCTTAAAGGAAAAATTTCCAGACATTTCTCATAGTGCTGAGGACATTGGTCAAAATATTACACAAAAATGCATGAAATATCTTACCAGTCAAATGTAAAGATAATTCACAGATTTGAAGAGTAGCGTATTCAATATGTAGAGTGTATCATAATACAGTGCACCCTTTCCATATTTTTCAAGACAACTACATGTGAAGAGATTTGGTAAAAAGAATGAATGGCTGCATTTAACCAACATTCTCTGCAGGAGGAACTACACTGAAGAACCACACATAAGAAACAGAGGGTAGAGTAAGACATCTCACATGGTGAATGCATCTCCAGGCAGTATTGACTTCCTGACCAAAGAGGCAGAAATGCGATGGAGGTTTTGTTGAGTGACATAATGGAAATGAGTACTGTGTCTTTAAGAACTCTCAAAGCCAGTGCCAAGGACTTGAAAAATGTGCATTGCACCATAAAACATGTCCCAACATTCACATTTCATTTATTTTATTTGGCAAACACTTCTGTCCAAATCAACGCACAAGCAAGGCAAATAGCACATTACAAACATACCTGCTGTCAATGAGTCGACTAGGCTTTATTAGTTCAAATACTAGAACTCGTGGCCATAGGTAGAAATTAGCGGGAGAACATTTTAAAATGAATTTGAGAAAACACTTCTTTACACAGCGTGTAGTTAGAGTATGGAATAGTCTTCCTGCTAGTGTAGCACAAGCTAAAACCCCGGGTTCCTTTAAATCAGAGCTAGATAAGATTTTAACAACTCTGGGCTATAAGTTAAGTTCTCCTTACACGAGCTTGATGGGCCAAATGGCCTCCTCTCCTTTGTAAATTTCTTATGTTCTTAGGCATTACTAGACTGAGCTTCCAGTGAATGCCCAGGATCAGGTGTGAACAGTAATGGAGAAGGAGCTACACAGCAACTTCTAACAAAGTAAGAACATTTTAAGGTTGCTGTACAATGAGCAGGAAGTTCCACACAACAATAGGAACATTCAGGGAACACAGAGGTATCAGGATAGTGGTGGTACTCATGGAACAGATGGATCTTGGTGAATTTCTTGAAGGTTGAGAGGGAGTCTGATGACCAGATGTGGTTCAACAGCTCATTCCACCATCAGGGAACCACATGCCTGATGGAGATGGGTGTCTGTCCATTAATGGTTCTGTAAGTCATTCAATAAGGATCTATTGCCAATGAAGAACCACAAGGAGAGCATTTAGGTTGTGTGGATACATGATGTGCTGCCACATTTCGAATCGAATTTGATGGCATAAGCTGGTAAACATGATAGTCAAGAGCCATTACAGTAGTGGGAAGAGAAGCCATGTGACTAAAAGACTGACCCTAGAAAGATAATGTCAAAAGAGAAGAGGAGGGGACCAAGGACGGAGTTATTACCCAATGTTACTTGGACACTTCTGTACCCCAAGCTACTTGGACTAATCTGCCTGATAGGTTTAAGTCCCCGTGATGCCAAGGAAGGCAGTCGAGTGTCCAGGTCTGAAGCCAGAACGGAAGTTGTTTTGTTTGAGAAAGCCAGAGACTTGATTCAGTTGATAATTCTCATTCTGTGATGGGCTAAGTATGGAGTTTTTAAGCAGCGGGTGTACACAACGGTTTTTCCTGTATCAGCAGATGTGCAGCTGTAATTATATCACACTTTGTACAATATAGTCTTTAATCCTTACAAGCTGGGGAAATGGTACTGCCACCTTTCAAAAATAACAGCCAGCCACCAATTTTATGCATTTGGTCAGTCGACACGATTATGCCATGATGCTCCCTAATGCTATCTGTCTAGGGATCAAATTGGACCCTGTGCCCATACTTATCAGCTAAAGTGGATCAGTGTGAAGACATTCCAACCTACCAGGAACCCTTTAGACTTTGTGCCAATCATTTATTATTATGATGGCAATTGGAAGGCACGAACTAATTATAATTGGAATGTCATGTCTTTATAATGCATAACTATCAGATAAGTAATACACACCCTTCTTTCAGAATGAACTTCATTCTCTGTATTCCCTGTCTCATCTGCAAATTGTGAACAACTTTCACAGCCTCTGGTACAGTCTACTGAAAATCCCATCATCGATATGCAAAGAAATTAGATCAGCTAATGAAACAATGGACTGCCAACCCATCCAGATGGCATGGTTTCAACCTTAAATACTTCTATAAAAAATAAAACTGCATTCTCAGTGAAGGAATTCTGGGCCACCTCAAACAAGCTTCCTTTTTCACAAACTCAAAAAAGTCCTCCAGAGTAATACCTACAAGCTCTACACTAAAGAATGGAACATCACATGATCTGTATTGCCACCCTCTATGCATGTACCCCATTGACACTTAGTGCCTCCTGGGGATCCACTGCAGTATTTCACAACAAAACCGGCAGTGCAAAGTCGACCAAAGGTCGGGATCAAATGCCGAGGATATCCGCATGGTTGAAGCTTGCCTGACCTGTGGAATTCTCAGTGGAACCACACAATGATCAATGCTTAGCATAGGGGGTTGAAGCAGCAGCACTTCAAGAATCAAAGAAATGTGTATCTGTCAATCACACAGGTGATGTGCTGAATCAGAGCAGCAATAATATTATGATTTGCTCCCAAGTATCAGTAGCCAGCAATGCTATTTATACTCGGGGTTGATAGGCAATGTGGCTATTTGCACCCAGATGTATATAGCAGACAGATGCTATTTGCTCCCAGGTATCAGTAGCCAGCAATGCTATTTATACTCGGGGTTGATAACCAATGTGGCTATTTGCACCCAGATGTATATAGCAGACAGATGCTATTTGCACCCAGGTATCAGTAGCCAGCAATGCTATTTATACTCGGGGTTGATAGGCAATGTGGCTATTTGCACCCAGATGTATATAGCAGACAGATGCTATTTACACCCAGTTGTCAATAGGCAAAACAATGCTATATTATCATTATTAGTGGTATGGACTGCTATTGTTTTTCTCTTCTATTATTATTATTATTATTCCGAAAACGAAATGGGCGGCCTAAACCATAAGACCTATACTTACTAAATTTGGTGGGAAAATGTCAATTCCTACCCACTACTCAGACAATCCAACCCAACCCAGACAGTCCATAGGGGGGCGCTGTAGATGGTTTTGGCAAATATTTATTATTATTATTATAATTAGTAGTAGTAGTAGTAGTAGTAGTAGTAGTAGAAAGGGGCAGGGACTGATTAGGCTGGGAGTAAGTAGCTGAACAGATGGGCAGATGGTTTTTGCACATGGATGCAAATAGACACTCCGTAATTTTATCCATCCATCCATCCAGTCAGCCATCCTCCAGTTGCCTATGAAGCACAGTTTATATGTTATAATCTCCTTTATATGTTTGGATGTTTAGCTTTATAAATACTTTAAACTGTATAGTATTTATATCCCCTTATACTTTGTAATATAGGAAAAAAATTACCATTCTTTAATATTTAATAATTTTTAGTGATCATGGGTTTCTCTTACTGTCTGGAAAGATTACATACTTTATTTAACTGCATTATTTAGAAGAACACCAGAAAAAGATTTCACCATCAGCCTGGATCAATGCTATCTCACCAACGTTTTCCTGACTGTAATCAATGTGACTCTTTTTAAAGGAAAAAAAAGTAACAATTATATTTTTGCAGTGAATTGTAGCAGTGAAATAGTAACAGTGTTTCTAAGTAGATATAGAATAATAATTTGAATGAATCATGGTCTAATGTTTTCACATAATTACGTTGTCTATAGCTTCTCAATTATCAAATTAGAGGAAAGTTTATTAGAACAAAATACATGCAAAATTCTTCCATAATATTTTCATGGTGCAGTGCATTCGATTAATTTCACTCAAGCATAATTATATATGCCAGACCAAGGCCTTTAAATGCTGTAGTATCTTTCAGTGAAATACAGTGTTTTCAGAGTAAGAAGTATACATTTAAAAATCATGGTAAAGATTAATTGTTTGTTAAATACACAACAATGCAGTAACTAAAACAAATAGACAAGAAAACCTTAGAACAGAAAACAGAAAAATAAGTTGCCTATTAAAAAAAAGTTCTTTTCTTATATCCGGTGCTTCTATATTTAATGCTGTGAAATCATACTGAAATTAGTGAAACGATCTTTTTCATACTTACATGCATTCACAAGTCGGTTGTATGGATTAAACATGATTCCCTATCCATGCATTAGCTTCCGACATGCTGTCATGGCTTTGAAGAACTGTGATTTCCTTCCAGTCATGGGAGAATTACAGAGGCTGTTTGCTTTTCTACAGCATAGTCAGGTGAGATTTACCAAATAATGGGATTACAGTACAATTGAAAAAGTATATTGCGATACTTTGTAATTATTCACAACATTCCCAAATTGCAGTTAAGCTTTTGTCAATGATGTCTGTTAGGTTTGTTGCACTGTTTGAAGAATAAATGAAGTAGTATTAATGGACACTAGCTCTGCTATTCCTGTCGATCACTACAAAACTAGGAGAGTGTCTGCAACCAGTAAAGTACCCAGCTGAACCTTTTTAAAATGTTAATGAGCAAAACACGCTGGTCAGGATACAATGAACATTATTTCACTTGGTTGTTATTGGCCTTCTGATCAATCAACGTGAAAAATTCCAGTGATCAAACAAAGCCACCTGCGGTCATACTGCTGCATGTTAATCGCTCTTTTTTCTTCCATTTCATTTTACGTTACAGCGTCCAGCCATTTCTCCTGACAATTTTTTGTATGTATCTACCCCTGCCTGGTTCACCCCTGGCAGCCAGCAGGACTGTTCTGAGTACCTCAAGTACTTGCTTGACAGGTGAGGCAGTATTACTCAATACTCCATAATACTCATCAACAGTTATATCCTTGTCCCTCTCACTTACTAGTTTTATATGATGTGAAGGTACAGTCGTTTTTCTTTCACTTTATTTCGTTGTGAGCAGCAGGAGTTTGCAAGTGAATCTTCAAATGCTTAAAAACTGAAACATTATCAGACTTAATTTTCTTCTTTTAGACTCCACGAAGAAGAAAATAAAAGTGCACAGATCGTCAGAGGAAGACCTTCTGAAGGGTCTGGCAATGGGTCATTAATCAAGAAACTGTTTGGTGGGAAGCTGGTGACGCATATCCGCTGCTTACGCTGTCAGAACGTCTCACAGAGGGAGGAAGACTTCAGTGACCTGTCACTGGCATTTCCTCCGCCCAGTTATCATGTGGGAGCCTTCACCATTAGCCCTTTTCTTGTAGTGGAAGGGGCCGGACCACCATTACAGTCTCAAAGCAGAGTTCCCTCGTCCCCCAAAGGAGACAGAAGGGCAGATGTTCCCGTGGAGACAGTCGGCTGTGTAAACAATGTGGAGTCTCCGCACTCAACTGAGGAGCCTGAATGTTCATCTGGTGCCTCAGAAGATGACTGTATGCATGCAGACACTTCTTTCTCAGTTCCTGATCTGATCAACTTCTTCTTGATGTCAGAAATAATGGCAGGAGAAAACCAGTACCACTGTCAGATCTGTGACTCCTTACAGAATGCTGAGAAGGCCGTGGAGCTGACCAGGGTTCCCCATTATCTCATCTTGACACTCTTGAGGTTCTCATTCGATTCAGCGACTAAGAGGCGAAAGAAGATCCTTGACAATGTGTTCATCCCTATGGTTTTGAAAATGCCCGTCAGAATGTCTTCTAGGCAGGTGGACTCCATTGGAGCTGGGAAGGTGGCCGACACGACAGAAAATAGTTTGTACACCTCAGTGCATTTTGACCTTGTCAGTGTGGTGGTGCACTCTGGGTCATCATCTGACAGTGGGCATTACTACTGCTACGCAAGGGAATGGAGCAGCAGAGCAGCCAGTGAGGTGTCTCCCAAGCAAGAAGCCTCGGCGGATGACTCTGCCAAGAAACCTGGGGTGGAAGATCAGTGGTTTCTGTTCAATGACACTAGGGTCTCCTACTCCAGCTTTGGATCTGTGAACAATGTGACCACTCACTTCCCTAAAGACACAGCATACATGATGTTGTACCAGAAGCAGCCCTCTCGGCGTATTGAGCCTGAAGACCAGAATGTTTCTGCTGTGCGGAATGAAGGAGAGCCTCTTGTCAAGGACCTGATTGAGGCAGTTAGAAAAGATAACAAGCTTTATACACAGGTGAACTGCTTATGACTGTCTGTTACACTTGTAGGAGATCTTGTAGCAACAGCAGGCATACTGAAGGATCCCTGTTTTACTTCCCAGATAAGTACAGTGGCAGTAATAACAGTTTGTCAGACACGTTAGTGCCAAGCAGAAGCAATAATACAAGTTCCTAAAAATCAATTAGGGATACCTGATGTTTGGCAGTGGGCTGCACACTATCCTTGTAGCTCTAGGATGGTGGATTAAAATCCCAACCCTACACTGTCTGTGGGATTTGCATGTCTGTCTTTGTCGCATGTCTGTCTTTGTCGCATGTCTGTCTTTGTCGCATGTGTTTTGTCTGCTTTCCTGCCATAGTCCAAAAACACGCAATTAATTAGCTAATAGGCAACCAATGAAATAACAGGCTCCCTCCTTCCTGTTAGCCTCCCTTCGAGGGGGGGGGTGGAGTGTTTGTCTCAGTGGGCTAAGCCTCTATGCCTATGGTTGGCAGGGCACTGGTGCAAGACCCTTAACCCCCAGCTCGATGGGTGCCGCTGCAGGTGGCTGCCCTTCGCTGCCACGCTTGCTCTCACCTACATGTGCATCATGGAGAGCGAAATGGGGGGAGGCGAGAAGAGAATTTCCCCACCGAGATCAATAAAGTGTCATTATTAGTATTTCTAGATTATGCAGTTGGTGGATGGATGGATGGATGGATGGCTGACATCACTAATGTCCCTATTCCACTTCAGGAACAGGAGAGGGGAGTGAAACACAGGGCTGCTCTTTCCCCTTCGGCAGCACAGCCTGTAGTTTGGCTTAGAAGGACCCCAACCCAGGACCACGAGAGGTCAGCTGCTCACCGACCTTAAAGAGCCACTGACACTAAATAGTTGTCAAACTCAAAATGTCCCCGTGTATATAATTACACATTGCTTAATTTCTCATACTTTCAGCAGAAGTGCGAGGAAACAGAAGCCTAACGATGATGTGCCATCGATTTAAAAACCCTTTTCTGGAAGAACATTGAAGAGAGGCCATCTCTGAGCACAGGGTCTGTCACTGCTAAGAGTGCCTTCTCCTTAGATTGATATAATGAGTGGCGGGTTCTTTATTGCAAAGCTGTCAAGCCTAGATTAATATCACTCTGAAAATTTACTTTGCCACTGTGATGGTTTTTTTTTTATATACTGCAAATATAAATCAACGTTTGCTAGTAACACAGCTTATGTACCATTATTTATGATATAAAAAAAATCACCCATTGAAATAAAACTTCAATTGTCTTGTACCTATAATTAAAACCTACAATTAGCATTAGTTTGAAATTATTGATAAATTTGCAAAATGCTTAGTTATTGTAGGACAAAAAGCTAAAAGCGTACTACGTATAGCATGAACACGTCCGTTGTAACAACTATTAAATGGTACTTTGACACGATTGCCTGTTCAAACATACATATGGGCATACCATTTAAATATAATCAAATCCTAATTTGTGTCTACTTTATTCATAAACTGAAACTATATTGAATATACGCAGTAAATGTATAGCTGAATACACTGGTAAAGAAGTAAATAAAATTGAATTGGAACTGTTGTTCTGTGAAAAAAAGTATTCTACAGAATGCATGCGTCCATGTAGTTGAAGAGATTTTATTTTATTACGATGCAACACAGATACTGCAATACTTAAAATTTGTTCATAGGCAACATTGTAACAGTGTATCTAGCATAAAGAAGCCTTAGTTTCATAGGAGATTACCAAGATCTAAGTGTCTAATACCGTGGATATAGGTCTACCTACCTTTACTGAAATGACAAGTTTTTGTCATGTAAAGCCAGAAATCAAGATACATCAGATATTTTTTCCATCTTTAATGTGACCTTGCAACCAACAAAATTCGAGAAAAAAGTTAAACATAATAAGTAGGACTAATAAGTAACGTGTTTTTGTTTGTTACAGTGACATTAAGGACTAGACATGATTTATCTTGATTTCTGGCTTTACAACAAAAGAACCTACAATTTCAATAATGTTATGCAGTGTTTTTATAACTACTGTGGTTTGACTGCATCCCAGAAATAATGCATTTATATAAGTAACAACCATTTACTGAATGAATTATTTAAAAGGGTTAGTACAATGTTATAATGTAACTACAAGACTAGGACACCTGAGATGCGGGATGTACAGTACCTACACTCAGCAGCTAATTTATAGACTCCGCCTAGTGAGCATTAGGTAAGACCAACTTTTGCCTCTAGAACTGCTTCAAGAGTAGACTGACAGTGCATTCAGAGAAGCCTTTCTGCTCACTACTTGTGTACTTAGCTGCACTTGTCTACTTCCTGTTGGCTTTATGTTTGGTCGTTGTCCTCTGACCTTTCTCACTAGTCAGATGTATTTACCCTCGGAACCACTGCTGACACCGATTCATTCTCTGAAAATTCTAGACACAGTCGTTTGCTAAAATCCCAGAGTGGCTGATTCTGAGGTGCTGGTACCACCACCAAAAATCAAACCATGCTTAAAATGTCCTGGATCAGGGGTAGGGACCCTGATCCACGGAGAGCCGGTGCGGGTTTTTGGGGTGGCATCTTAACAGCCAATAATAAAACAGTGGGTCTCAGCTCCAGTCCTGGGGACCTGCTGCTATTGGCTAATTAAGAGGTCATCCCAAAAACCCCAAAGGCTGTTCGAATTAACAAGCAGGTATTCCCCATAAACCGGATCATTTAATACTCATAATTTTATTTACCTTCATTGTAACTAAGTATTACACTCCACAAAGGATTTGTAAAGTGTAAGATTTAGCCTTTGTGTTTAAAAGTTATAAATTATGGGCAAATATATTTACATTTATTTATTTATATAAAGTTAAGTATAAATTATTATCATTATGAAGTATTTTCTTAGCATTATATTGGCTTGGACATTAACGTCATTCATGTTCATTCAGTCAAGGTGACTCAGTGGGCAGCACTGTGACTTCAAGCCTCTAGGGTTGTGGGTTCGATTTCTTTCCCTATATATGTGTAGTTTGTATGATTTTGTCCCAAAGACGTGAAAGTGAATTGCTGCCCATGTATAAAAATGTAAGAATCATAGAAGAGACCTTGACTTTAACTGTAATATTAGCCACTGTTAATACGCTTGCCTTCCTGGTGACACTGTAATTTTAATTATTGTAATTAATCCAGAAGAAGGCTATTGCTCCATTAAGTGTACTTTACAAGCTGGTGAATCACAGAGTAGGAACTTTAATTTATTCAGTTTGAGTTTGTGATTTTGGAATAAAAATAAGAAATGGACAGAGGTGTGTTTGTTTCATTTGTAATCCTGAAAAATTTGAGGAGATTCTGGATACATGTTGGGGGGGGGGGGAAGTTTTGTGAGTTAATAAAAAAAGATTTTTTTTCTTCAGCACAAAACATTTTATGGTCAGAACTGAACGGCATGCATCAGTCAGAGGGCACCTCACCTACTGTGATGCAGGATAGAGGAAGCAAGCATCCTCTCCGAATCAGATGCTGGAACTTAAAACAGCATAAAAGATAAGCTGGATTGCGCCAAACATCGATTTTCCAAGTAAACTGAAACTGGGAAGCTGAAACTGATTTATGTTTCAACCTTACAATGACTTAAGTAGTGGTAGAAAGGAGTGGTTAAATACAAAAGAAAGACACTCATCCAGGAAAGGCTGAGTCATGACCCCTGACCTTAGTCTGACCACAAACATGTTGAACACTTTCAGAAAAAATGACAGTAGTTGAATCATATTTTCACATTTAATTTGAATTCACATTTTTTAGATGACAATACATAAAAGAGGCTGTTGCTTGTTAAATTTTAAAGGTATGTAAGCTGTCTATGTGCACTAAACTTCACACGGTCCAGTCTGTATCTGGTGTTGTATAATTACCATATAGTTAGCGCACTAAAGAGAAAGTGTCTGTGGTGATAGACCAGTCCCAAAGTCATAGGTATTCCCTGTCTGGGGAAAACAATTAGTCATAAATCTATTGCAAGCATTTATATATGAAACTTACCAGGCAGTCAAGAACGCAAGAAAATCATTAAAAAAAAAAGAGAGAGAGAAACCTATCTTAACAGACCTGATAAACTTCAACATGTAAAATATCCAGACCATCGCAGTTAGAATAGGTGCAGGTGTTTGACAGACCTTGACCTGAAGTAAGTCAATCAGCAAAGCTAAGTTACACGTTTAACCGTGCAGATAGGCTATGTAGTGTCTCTCGCAGGACGTGAGAATATGTAACCTGTGATACCCCAACCTCTGATCTCCCATCATGCGACCTCAGCCGCAGACTTACTGGATAAGAGGCGATGACATCTGATAGCCTTTGCCATGTTTTCAATATAAGATATAAAGTTGGGTATTAATATTTCATTATGGACTGAAAATAACCTGGTTTAATTATAGCTTTGTGAGGCAGATTGATTTTCAGCTTGTGCTTAAACATAAGTCATAAAACAAGAGTTTTACTGTCCAGTGTTTAAAAAGTACTAAAATTAGACAGAATTATTTAAACTTTTTCTTAGAAATACCAATCAGTTTTACTACTAATAATTTAACTAGTATTAACTAAATCAAAACAAGAAACCAAACACATTAAGACGAAAGCAAAGTTTCCTTTATTTAACATTTGTTGGCAAAAGATTTTATGTAATACACATTTACAGTCGACATGAGTGAGAAAATCTAGGAAATGGGATCACATCTTTAATATTGTTCACTCCTAGAACACACTGCAAGTAGCGTTCAAAGCCCATTCCAAACCCACCGTGAGGAACTGAGCCAAACTGTCTCAATTCCAAGTACCTGGGGAGAAAAACAGCAGAAGGGCATTCATTAAAAACAGAAGGACAATGAATACAAAATCTTGGGCCAATTTTATTGATCATTCTTACCACTGATATGACTCCTTCATGTCAGCACTGCAGAATCACAAAAGTTATTATTGTAGCAAAGAAAAGTTCAAGTTGTAAAGAAATACAGAAAAAAAGTATAAAGAACTGAGCATCTCTGCTAGGAGGGCTTACTTTGCTAGCCGTGTCCCCAGGAGCTGTTCCCTCTCCTCTCGGAGAGTGCCCCCACACAGCTCTCCCACCCCCGGCACCAGCAGGTCGACAGCGGCCACCTGGACAGTCACGCCGGGAAACAAAAATAAAAAGCAGCTTAACCGAGAGCACAAGTAGTGCGTGGTCTGACAAACCGAGAAAGTAACGTGGATAAACTACCTGCATTAAAACTAAAGCAGTTCAGAACATGATGAACCAGCACGAAGCTCCCAGTGAAGGGAAGCTCAGCCTGCCTGAAATAACTACAGTGTAACGGGAAGTACCCCACCTTTCACATAAATCTAGAAAAGTTCATCTGCATTGGAGCTGGATATGATTTGTGAGGCCTACTTTTAGACAGGACAGGTGACTAGGAAAAAAACTTATAGACGCCTTATTTTATTAGAGGCCGCTCAGTTTGTCATTGTCATTGTGGGGTCCCTTACAGTGTGGCGGGGCTCGTCGTTGTTATCGCGGGCGTAGAAAGGCTTCAGCTCATAGGGGTAGTTGATGACGAACACTGGGACGTCACCACAGTGCTTCACCAGGTAGTGCTCGTGCTCTTTTTGCAAATCGCAGCCCCACTGTGAGAGACATAGACCGAGAGACACAGACCGAGAGACATAGACCAAGAGACACAGACCGAGAGACAGGTCAGCAAACAATACTTTAATACATAAACCCAAAACATGCCTATCTTTTTTTTATTACAATGAAATGAAACAGATTTTTTTTTCTGTAACATTATGATACCAAAAACAGCAGATCAACAGAAGCGATTGCAATACCTGCCTCTGTTTTGAAAACAAAGTTCTCAGAACTACGCTTCAGCAGGTCAATGGCTTCACTGTAAGTGATCCTAAAACAGAAACAAATACAAGGCAGCTAAGGTACTGCGTCATCAAAAGCTATGGGGTACAAAAAAGCATTATTACAGAATGCCGTAGATAATACTATGTACTTACACCTTGAATTTATTCTTCAGCATGACATGTAGACTGTCCTACAAAGGAAAAACAAAATTTTACAAATAAAATATGATATTGACAGAACAAACAAAGTATCCAGTTAAATTTCCTTACCCAATGTCCAGGTGCAACATACTTGTGAAACAACTGTACATCGTCTACACATTTATCAAGAACTCTCTCTGTGGTCGATTTAAACAGATTCTCCATAACCTGTAATGGAAGTAAACAAATAATACATTTTGGAAATGATATTTCCTGTAGGGTACACCTACTATTCGAAATTTAATACATACTATCATGGGATAAGACTCAAAACTAATGCATATCACTTCTGCCTTGCCAAGTCACATAAAAGAAAGAATATTATCTGTCTGAAGGCCCAAAAATGTTTAATAAAACTAATTCCTCTGCAAATGCCAAATACTCGGTTATTTCTCAAAACACAAACAAGCCTATCCCAAACAGGCTTGCCATTAGTATATTAAAGGAAGTCCTTGAGTTGAACAATGGACCATTTGGATACGTCTTGTTCCCAATCCTGTAATTTTCACTGGCAGCACACTGCAGCTTGCACTCCAGCTAAGCTATCAAATTATTCTTCTTCGAGACCCAATAAATAATGCAAACTACTCTAAACCAAGTGCTGGGAATCTATTTTTAAGCTCGCAACATAAACTTCATTTGTATTTGCTCAGGAATTTGTGCAAAATATATTCACTATATCTATTCCACTGGAATCTTTGTCAAAACAATAAATTAATAACTGCTTATGTGCTAAAAGTAAATTCTGTTTCACACTTGGGAAACAGGTAAAAATTAAATCTGAATTCCTTGACAAATATAAATTAAAAAGAAAAACAGTCGTTCATTTATTTAAAGTAATTTGTGGTTCTGAATTCATTTAATCAATCCTAGGCAACTAATGCAGTTCCCATACGAAACAAACAAGAAGCAAACAGACTGACTGGAACAGAAGCTGAAATCAACTGCTGGGAAAAAAAGGTCAAATTAGCATGCAGTTTGCTTGGCCCACTGAAGCTCTTAAAACTGGACCATTATAACTTTAGGAAAGCAAAGAGTAGAACATCTGCACTAAAAAGTACACGTTTTACCATCATGATGTCCTCCAGCGACTCCGTGAAAGTGATCTCAGCTTCCACCATGTAAAACTCTGCCAGGTGGTGTCTACTTTGAGAGTTTTCTGCTCGGAAAGTCGGGCCGAACGTGTAAACGCGTGAAAAAGCCCTTAAAGGGAAAAAAACACACATCCACGTCAATTTTTATGGTCAGCCTCACAACAGCCACACTCCGTTGGCATTTAATTTTTCCTGAAATTAAGCCGGCTGATTTCCCCGTAAGAATGTATCTTTAGTTCCAGCTCTGTCACCCCTTTAACGTTCTTTTCTTCACACAGAGGGGGGTGAAATTGTCATGGGAGAAAACGACCGGCCAGTGGGATTGTTAAATCAGTCTATCCATCTCTCTCATATGTGAAGATATTAACTGAGGCGTTGTGTTCCTTCCTGTGCCAGTAAACCTTAGCAGACCCTGACGTTTACCGTGATCCTGGCAGCAGGACATTTTTGTCCCAAGACATGTCTCACCAATAACAAATGTTCCCCTCTGTCATCATCGCATAGCTCTGTAGGAACTTGACAGCGCTGTCATTAATTGAGCGGGATGAACCGCTGAGTCTCCTCCGAAACGAAGGGAAACGCGTCTTCAAAGGTTTACTTCTGCTTCATCGAAATCTTGTCTAAAAGCTTGTAAAATTAGGTACTGCTCTCAAAGCTAGTGTCAATTTCAGGGTAAAATTTTAATTAATAACTGAGTCTGCTACTTCCCTTTCAATAGCATTCAGCATAATATGTAGTACCACAGCTAATCTTACCCATCCAATCCTGTCTGCTTCAACCACCTACGCCCATTACACTGACATTTTAATGTGTGAACATGATCTCTTTGTCTAGCTAGTAGAAAATTTGAATCAATGAATTAAATAAAAATGTTTATAACCTGAAATAAATAAACTTTCTATGAAATTCATGCATTCATACAAATAATAATTGACAGCCAATTACTATAGCACATAATACTCATTTTCATTAAAAAGTATTCATTAAAAAACTGATTCAACAAACTGCTTAGGGTATGCTGAATAAAAAAAAGTAAAGTCACCCATATTCCTAAGGGTCAGGGGCAGAAAATCCCAGTGAAAGTGAAAATTCGCAAATAATATTTGGACCTGTCGTTAAAAATGCAAAATAAACAGCACAGAAATGTTTAAAAGTACAAGAACCGTGAGTTTCCTCAGTCACAGAGATGACTAACACATGACACTGGTCGACAAGACAAACAAATGTTGAATAAAACTAATATTTACAGTAGCAGATGAAAGCCGCCTACAAAGGAGAGCGATCGTGATGCATCACATAATCTGAGCACCTGAGCTAAACACAATACAAATGGTTTGGGAGGAGTTTGACCAGAGAGTGAAGGACAAGCGGCCAATGAGAGCTCAGCATATATGTGGGACCTCCTTCAGGACAGCTGGAAAAGCATCTCAGGGGGCCACCTCATGAAACCGGTTTTAATCATTTGGGGGTCTAGAACACATTAAATTCATTTACAATATTTCTTATGATGTAATTCAACTTGGACCTTGACCAAATCACACCTCGACCAGCCTTCTGGACTGAATTAAGTCCATGTTCCAAGGTATGGCTGTACACACTACTCAGATTGACTGCTGACACCTATGGACAGACTCCTGCAATTACACACAGCTCTTGCTACATTCTTCTCTACTCACAGTAAGCTTCCCACCTACCCATACATACATCTGGCCTCATGCATTTATCACTGATGGCACTTCTGCCTCCCAGAACGACAAGCTGACTCACCCAGTCATGACCTCTAGATGAAGCTGTCCAGAAACAGTCAGGAAAGTCGGGATGGAGAAGAAGTGCACCTGGGATTCTTCCGGGTCTTTATCCTGACCTGAGGGCTAAAGGTCAGAGGTTATGTTTCATGTATGAAAGCGACAAATGCCAGATCAAAATGAACTGGGGGAGTTCGTGTCGTGTTAGAGACAGACAAATAAGAATATCAATAAATAAATAAACTTACTCACTTCAACCTTAAAGAGTTCACCAGCTCCTTCACAGTCATTAGAAGTGATGATTGGCGTATGAACATGCAAAAATCCATTCTCCTAAAAAAAAAAAGACTTCTGCTAAATATGCAAGCGTGTTAAACGGTTGGATGGATCATAATAATCGCAGTACTAAAATAATACAAGAATTCAGTTTTACATCATTACAGTGTAACTCGCAACTTAATTATCATTCAAGACGTTTTGGCAGAGTATAATAATCCATCCATTTTTGTAGCTGTTTAGCTAAGTAGAATTACTGTAAACAGCAGTCTATTGCAGGGGAACAGCAGTCTATTGCAGGGGAACAGCAGTCTATTTCAGGAGTGCTAGGCATTGCACATCAAGGCTAATTTAACGATTAGAGACACTGGCTAAAACGCTACCTTACACATATTACACAGTACCAACAGAATACAGCATTTCCACTGACACTGCTGACAGTGCATAGATCCTCACCTTAAAAAATGCCTGAATGGCAGATGTGGCCTCACTCCGTATCCTCAGCAAAGAGCTAAATGTGTTTGTTTTACAGCGCAAATGGGGAAACTGTCTGATGTATTCCATATCATGTCTTTCCTTTACTTTAAATGGAAAATCCTGAAAAAAAGACAGTTCATTTCATCACAAATATGTCAGTGTCCATAACAGAGATTTATTTTACGTAGGGCATTTATAAGACAATCATTTATAAATTCTGAGAAAACAGTTTCACCAAACTCTTCAACAGACTTGGTGAGTCTTTTTTTAAAAGCCGATAATCTCATCTTGTTTCAATATGTCTCACAAACATCCATCCATCCATTTTCCAAACCGCTTATCCTTACTTGGTCGCGGGGGGCCCGGAGCCTATCCCGGAAGCAATGGGCACGAGGGAGGGAACAACCCAGGATGGGGGGCCAGCCCATCACTGGGCACACTCACACACCATACACTCACTCATGCACACCTAC
>JAODJX010000040.1:6840184-6854675 GCA_026776945.1 Isichthys henryi | reverse complement strand
ACCCAGGCGGGGATTCGAACCCGGGTCCCAGAGGTGTGAGGCGACAGTGCTAACCACTGCACCACCATGCCACCCCGTCTCAGAAACATATGCTATGAAATGTTCAAATTGATTCAGGTCCTAAGTGTTCAATTATGTGATTATTTTGAGACAGGGTCATTTTCAGTTTTAATCCTATATTTGGTGATACTGCGATTAAACAAAATCTGTGTTAATTAAAACAATTTGTGAGTAAGGCTGTGTCTTATGTCATAATGTCCCAACCTAAGACAAATGAAACTTACCAAAGGGTCACATTGCCCAGTTACCAGGATCTGCCGTGCATGGAGCTCAACGTTTTGCTTTTTGTGAGAACTTCTTGTCAAACTTCCAGAGATTTGCACAGAACTTCCAAATGTAAGATTCCTAATTTTTAGAAACGCAAAAAAAAAAAAAAATACGTGCAAATTATCCAACAAGCAAGATAACAATTATGTACTGGCAATTTTATCCAGAAAGTCACATCACAGTAAATTCCATATTCCATAGTCCATGCATTAAGATATAAAATTCATCATTGAATTACAATTCAGTACAATTATATTTTGTAATGAAAAAGAGGACGAGTTTTATTAAAAATATTATTTAAAATAACTGGTATATAATGGAAATTTGACCAATTTGAAAGTACAGTATCACACACTTTTCCTTATAGAAAGAAAAATTTCAGGGCTTGTTGAAAGATGACAGCCACAATGACCTTATAAAACACATACTGAGACTATTTTTTAATAAATTCCAGATGTCACCCTACTTGTGGCTTTTATGAAATAACTGAAAAGCACATGAATGTTTAAAGCAATGCATTTCCAGATTTTGAGCATGGCCCATAGGTTTTCAACCAATTTGCTAATTCTCATAACTTGAGACTTCTCAATAATCCCAAACTAATCATTCTGAAAAGGCGCACTTGTCATTCAGTTCTGGATCAGCGACCACTTGGAGACTCTTCTTTGAGCTGCCGTCATTGACATCCAGGAAGAGAACGTTCTTCTGTGCTCGAACAGATCGGACCCAGCCCTTGGATGGGGAAAAACAAACAGGCATCTGCATATAAACTCTTCCTTTAACATTTGAATTGTTAATTTCCTTAATTTTATTATTTTAGATTTTACTTTAAATTAACGCAGGACCAGAGGTGTCAGAGGGGCGTGGATATTTTGGCAGATTCGAGGGAGTCTTCAATACAAAAAAGTGACTTTACTGCTCTGCAAATTCTACCGTGGGCTCCAAGCTGTCAGGGAGCCCAGAATCTCCAGCTAAGCCCCCTGCTTATGACTGTTTACAAGTGAACCAAGAAACCCTATTGGAAAATAAGCACGTAGATGTGTTATTCAAGCGATCACAGTAAAGCACATTTATATTACATGCATTTCCTTTGTTTCAATATTTCAAATACTACGTGGCTTAGTGCACAGCCCAAAAGCCCCCCCAGCCAGTTTCAGTGGATGCCTGCATTTTACAGTAGCTTCATGCAGAGTTTTATAGTCCAACAAATGAATGCACATCTCTTCATTAAAATATTTTTCAGGTAAAATTATAAAGCTTTTGATCACACTGTTTTTTTCCAGAAAAGCTTTAACTATATAAATTGATTAAAGGCCTCCCTCTTTTCCTTAATAATTTATTAGTATGTTGTACCGGCTACTAACTCGTGAACCAATTAGTACCATAACAGAATACTTACTTATGTTAAATAACGTGTACTATAACACAATTATACACCAACAAAAATATAGCGTTACAATAAATGACATGTACTACCTGTATTTTTACATGTTTTCCGACTTCATCTCCATTAAGGGCTTCGCAAATTCTCAGTTTCCTAAACGCTATATGACAGCAATATTTGAAGTTGAAGACTATTGAGCCACGGACACATGACCTTCGCGTGAGAATATTTACAGACCCAACTTGTAACATGCTTTATATTTCCTAACCACTTTGTTGTTTTATAGATATTATTTCAAGTGCAATCAAAAATACAGAATTCTCTACCACTGGCTAACGTACAAATAAAAAATCTCGAGTTGTTTCAGCTGCAAACTGGTCACGCATTACCTACTGTACGAAAGTCGAACACTTCCTGTTTGATATACCGTAATACACTGTGTTGAAGGACACCACTATTAAACAGGAAAGAAATAGGAAACTTTCCTACGATTAGTATCCTCAAAAATCCTACGTCCTCTGTTTTCATTGTAAAGTATGGACAGTGCGATATTTTACAAACACTCGAATCAATGTGATTTATTTTATATTCGCCATATAGTTGATATTCACTTGGAAACTATTGTGCTACAACGCATGTCCTATACCTCCTATCGAAGTTTTCCCATAATTTCGGCGAACAATTGAGCGATAATTTTATAGGGGTCAATCCGCAGCTTTCTCCTACGGATGACCGTAAAGACACATACTTTATTCTTCTACTTCATGGAGTTATGCGCGATTGGCAACCAGTTTACAGGTGCATTACCGCCACCTACTGGATCTGAGTCACGACTTTTTTTAAACTGAAGAAGACACACTGGTCTTCTACTTTTAAATTGGGGATATTATTCAAAATAGCATCAAGTTCCCTAATTGCGTTTGAATTAGATAAAAAAAGAAAGTGCAAATCAGGTAAAAGGAAATGTTGCATTGTAAAGCTGTGTGACAGGGTGAGGACATCGTTGAAGATGAAATCTGCCTTCATTCAGTGACTGATTAATTCACAAGAACTCCAGCCACCTTTAAGCAAACCCAATATTTTCAATTGTATATCCTGGTAAATTCATATCGCTCTTTTTCCACTGCAGCTTCTGACAGTGCATTCTTCGTGGGGATCGCAAGTGTAAAAAAGAAGGGGGGGATTTTTGAGCTGGGTTGCCAACTCTCACGAGTCTGCCGTAGCATTCACACATGAAATCTTACGGTAAATATATATTTTTTCATTATAAACCTAAAATTGACTATATCAAAAACATTGGACCTTTGCTATCGCTAGAGACTATTATAAGTTAAAATTGTTACATATATGCGTGTCTAGCGGTGGATTACGCTGATTGGTCCATTTTCGTATCATGGTCGATTCCTGTGATTGGACAACAGGTCCTCTCAAAAATTTTAAATACACTAACCCGGAAGCAGTTTTTATTTTTAGTTGTAAAAAGTTGTGTTATTCGTTTGAGAAAACTAGATTTTAGTTATTAAAATAAGCGCCAACATCGGGCTGTATATTTATGCAGATAACCCTGTTTTTTCTTTTATTTCTCAGTATTGCATTTTTTCTGGTTATAATGACTTTTTTAAAATTGACTTTTCTAAAATGCTATATTTTGTCACTTCAAGATTCGTGTGTTTCGTACCCATGTTGTCAGAACTGTGCATCCAAATTACACCGAAACCAGACAGAGCAAAGGTAAGCTAAGCTGTGAATGCAGTAACTTTTGTAAACGTTTATTTCTCATTTAATTTTGTCTGAATGTCCACCTTTATTACAATGCATTAATTGTTAATAATGGCAAACACGTGTCTTGTAGGTTCAGATTAATATAAAAATGGCATACATTGTTATACTTAAATGGTTTATGTATAATTTTAGCATATGGACTACAATGATGTATATTTACTATGATGAATGTCTTCCTTCTCTTTTTTTTATTTTCCTTATAACAGATACAGATGCCCAAAATGTGGATTTGCATGTGAGATCAAAAATGTCAGTCACAGATATAAATTATCGCTTAAAGTTGCAAGAGACTGTGACATATTTGGATTGACTCTTTTTGGTAGCTGTTTAAATTCTCATTTTGGCGCTTCTGCAGCTTGTCTGCAAAGGTAAAGCTATGATTTCAACTTATTTATAATACAACCATCTACCTTCCATCTGCAGTACAGGGTTGTGTTGGGGGGGCACAGGGCATAAGGCAGGGTTGCACCTTGGATGGGATGCCATTATGCTACTGAAAGTCACACACTTGCACACTACGGGAAATTTAGAGACATCTGCAGTACCTGGAAACACCGGACACAATACAAGGGGTGGGAATTGAACACACAACCTTGAAAGTATGAGATCACATGCTGAAGTGAAATTTGAAATAACACGTGTCCCATACCTTTGTATGTTTTAAAGCATCGATCACTGAATGAAGTTTAAACCTTCTGGTTTTTTTTCTTCAGAAACACAGAACACGGTTATGGTAACAAAGAAAGAAATGTATTGGAAGATAATGTTAATAGTTTGTTTTTTGTGTCTGTAGACTGTTGAAGGAATCAAAGGCAGAATGTTCACAAACTGATGTGCAACAATTACTTACCAAAGCAGTGGATGACTGCTTTGTGGGAAGGTGCTTTTTATTTGGCATAAAGGTATAAGTGCTTAAAATTGGTTACAAAGAATCTGTACGTGCACAGCTTAATATAAAATAAAGTACAACTGCAAATGTTCTTTCTCCAAACAGATGCCTGACTTTGACGTAGATGGATCCACTTCTACAAGTAATAGCTTTTCTTCCTCACTGAAAGGAATAAAGATCTCGGGAAGCTTCATTGCCAGCCGAATGATTTTGCCAAATTCAGCTGTTATCAGTTGCTCTGTTGTAACCTATTTTAAGAAACTTCTTCAGGCAGCTCAGCTTTCAGAATTCAGTGTCGCACTGCAACCTAGGAAATTATTAGATACCCAACATCATGATAATAGTACAATACTTAATAGCTGTGAATGTACTTTGGCCTCACATGGAGGATCACACTCTCAGTGCACCAGTGGAACCCACGATGACCCAGGATATTTCCAGCAGTCACTTGGAATAATAACATTTTTAACAGAACGTTCTTACTCTGAGCCAGATGGAAGTGCTGTGATTGATTCACCTAAACAAAGAACAGAAGAGCGATCTAGCACTGAGATGCCTAATCCATTGTGTTCTTGCGTCTGTTCCTCAGACACACAGGGGAAATATACACATAAAGAGACATTATGCAACTGTAACTTTGCAGTTTTGGAAGAGGATGGTAATGTATCAGTTTTCTTATGGGAGGATAAATCTTTCTCAGATGTCTCGGGTGAATTTATTTCTAAAGCAGGCAGGAGTTCAGAAGCATTGACTGAAAACAATGTCTGTACTTTAGACAAGGAAGATGCTAAGCTAACGAGCGTAATTCATGTTTCTGAATCGTGTGTGGCAGCAGGGTCTCACAATGGCAATCCTTCAGATTACTCATGTAATTCGAAATGTGATGTTATGTCCAACAGTGAAGAGAATATAAGTAAGGGGCCTATTGATAAAATTCAGTCACTAATTCAGCATTCATCACTAACCCAAGAGAGAAAAGAGAATGAGTTGGCAAGCATGATATTAAGAGAGCCTAGACCGAATGCTCTGACACGGAACAGTGTTTCACATCTCAGTTACTGGGATATATTTCAGAGTGAATGTAAAAGTAATGTTAAAGATTACAGTGATGAGTCCACTAATATGGATGACAGAGCAAAAAGACAGACCAAATATTATTTTACTAGTGATTGCTCAACTCAAAAAGAACCGGACGGCAACAATGTTACTACATGTGACTGGAAATGCAAAACGGAAGCGAGTCCACGAAAAAGCATCTCTTGGCTTGAAGACGTTCCTAATTTCTCACTTGACCTGTTTAATGGTTATGAAGAGAGCCACGTTCATGGAGAGGGAAAAAGCAAAGGGGAAAGCTACAGGAATTGCTTATTTGTGAAACAGAACTGTAATGGAACTTTAAGGGCAAATCCAATGAAAACGAAACACGACTGCAGTTCGAGTTTATCTGAGCCAGACTTAACAGACTCACTTGAGTTTGTTCCTTTTTATCAATCAACTCCTATTTCAAAGAATCCTCGATCTCCAAAGACAATTCAGTATAAGAAGAAAGACCAAGTGCAAAGAGACCATCTATTGACCAAATTCCACCTGAAGAGGCGTTATGATGATCGTAAAACACAGGACACAGATAAACGTCTAAGGTCACCGAAAAGTGACTCTCAAAATCTCCTTCCCCCTTCCATGCACAGGATTCCACTTTTGTCTGTACATGAAAGGTTAATGGGAGGCATGAAATGTGCATGTAGCCATGAGAAGGGCTACACAAGAGTGCATCTGAGAGATCTGGATGGGAATTATCAAAGAAAATCAGGCCCTACTCACAAAAAGACGAATAAGACTGAAGCAAAATCAAACCACTCACATTCTCCCTCAAGGTCAGAGAAGTGGGACTGTTCAGAGACCGTGAATATGAAAAGATCCCATGAATGCACCGATTTTAAACGTACTCCATATAATGCTGATATTTCCAGCTTCACTGCTGAGAATAGCAGTATGTTATGCAACTGGTCTGCAGACCTTTTTGCTGACTGATGTAACATTTTCTTACCCTACGAAACAATACATTAGGCCATAATGGAATGATTGTAAGCTATCATGTAAAGTATGTTATGTGCCTCTATTGCCAGTAATATGCTACGTGATTTTTGTAAGAACTCATTTTTACATATATTATTTAAAATGGTTCCAATTCCCTACTAATTTATAATTTTACTAGGTAATGCGCAAGGATTTTTTTTTTTAAAAAATGTTACATTTCCCTACTTATAAAGAAAAAGATTATAGATGATTTTAATGTTGATTGGCTGAATATGTAAATGAAGCATTTGAGTTAATAGATTTTCAGCTGACCTGAGAACATTTACATAATATTATTACTCGTATCCGTTAATAAACACACTTGACCCATAGATTCGTTCTAAATTTCTAAGCAATTAGACCATCTGCTGCAATTGGAGCTTTGTCGGTCCTTCTAGTGTGAGTACTGTCATTCTTTATGGATGTTATTTTTGCTGTACATGTAGAGAAATCTCCTGTGTATGTACTTATTAATTTTTTTATGTTGAAAGATAAAGTCTACCTTCTTTGATTTAACTGTGGTGCCTGAGTATCTGATTGAAAGAATCCTTTGCATATGTAAGTAAAATATCTATACATCTTTTACATGTACAGTAATAGGCTGAGGCTAATTTGATGTACCAGAACTACAATTATCAAAATTATTGCATTTCCTTTCATGTTAATTTTACTCCTTTGTTGTGGGCTGTGCATAACATAAAATTTCAACTATATTCAATTGTTATGCAAATCCATATCTATTTTACATTTTGAGGACACATTGTTTCGCTGATGATCCGGGGGTGTATCGCAAAGCAGGATTTCTTTCTTAGCCGGATAACATGTTGGTTGTAAAGTAGCCTGGGTTAAATGGATTTTGTTCAGTTACATTTAGCTCAGAGCACCTTAAACTCGACAAGTTATCCAGCTAAGCAAGAAGCCCTGCCTAATCTAACGCCCCCTGGAACTGGTGAAATTTTTTGAGAAATCACATTAAAATAGAAGCAGTGTAGCTTAGTGGAAAGTTTCCATGGAAATGTTAACATGGGAATTTTGAGATTTTATAATGCGCTGCAAACTGGTGGTCATTTTGTAGAACGCAATTTTGTAGCTATTTTTGGTTTCTGTTTTTTTACCGCTTTATGTGTGTATGTGTTTGATTCTTACCGGATGAGATGAAAGGCCAAGCTATGATAAGTCCATCCTTTTTGTTTTAGTTTTAAAAATAAAATTAAACTAAAATGTAATACACAGTGGGACCCCTGTATCTGAAGTTTGTTTACCGCAGTGCAAAATAAAAATCGGAAATTTCTAGAAATACGGTTTGTAATTTTCAACCTGCATGCTGAGTGAGTGCAGGCCGTAACATGGTGAAATCCACCAGCCCAGTTGCACCCAGTAAATGACTAACTCCCATTGTCTTCCCCACAGACTCCTACTTTTATAAACAATAGCAATCATCAATAAATTACCATATGCTACATTTTGGGTATTTGTTTTTTGGTAATCCAACCCACTGTTATGACAGATTGTTTGTAATTATTAGTAACAGAGTGGATTGTAGAATTTTAAACTGCTTGTTTTAATTAGGATATATTTCTTTGTACAGTAGGAAAATGACCAAGAACAACTTATGTCAGGTATGAAAAGTGAAAAATGAACCTAAAAGCAAATTCTGCCAGTCTCCCCAAGCACAATTGAAATCCTATACGGACATATCATGTTGGGCTGACTAATAAAGAATAATTGAAATAACAATTATGTTTTCTTATTTGACAGTTATTAGACTTGATGGGCGCCATTTGCTGTCCCATCTCATTCTGTCTGATTCTCTTGGCTCCTCAGCCGTTCTTCATAGCCTGTATATAAAGTGAACACTGTGTTTTTCCAGCCGAGAAAGCCTTTCATATCTATTACATTAAAACAGTTTGTCGTCACCACTCCTGGAATGTAACTAAAGCTCCTGTCTAGCTTTGGACATCAGATTCACTCAAACTGCCTTTCAGCACCATTAAAGTCTTTAATATTAATATTTAATATTGAAGTCCCTTCTTTCAGCTATGACAATTAACATTTATATTTAATATTGAAATCCCTTCTTTCAGCTATGAGAATTGAACTGGAAAGATTTCACACAAAAGCAAAACAGTACATGAAAGAACTTAGATGTTTATATATATATATATATATATATATATATATATATATATATATCAATGTATTCATTTCTTAATAATAATCATTTCTTCAGCTAATATGGCAGCAACAATAAATCCATCAATATTTCTTCAGCTGACCCTTCCTATTGTGGATTTTCAGTGGTCATTTCAGTAACAGCAGAGGCCCCCTATTGATCTTTGTGAGAAGTGCACTCGTAACACTCATAAGTACCCTTTCTTCTACAGACAACAGAACTCAAGCATAACAGTCAGTAATTATTTAAATGCATTCCACAGCTGTGTCCCTAAAGAGGAGCATTTGAAGCTTGTCTATACATCTTTTTTTGAATAAAGTCCTGAAAGATATTTATTTTATGTCTACTCAGGTTTAAAGCCGACAGAATGTTTGAAAAACAAAACTATATATGCTTACGCTGTAAAGTTAAATCAGTGTCTGCTATAGTTCATCAAATACATTTTAATTTGAAATTAAACCTTTTAATTTCTGTGAGTTTGAGGCACATTTGTGGTCATTCCCCTATGACCAAATCCCCCCTCTTGACAGGGTCAACAGATTTTGGGTGAAAATACCCTGGTACACAATTCCAGTTGTACCAATGACCCTTCTAAGAAGTCTGCCTGCTGCAATTTGTAGGGTGTGTTTAGTAAGACTTTCCTTTGTGCAGGTCTTTCAAAGAGCTTGTTGACACGATGCTGTCTGAGATTCCCATAAATTGCGCAGTTATGAAACCTGATCTTTGGCTTCTTCGACTCCCTCACTGTGTGTGGGGGCAAGAAACACAAACATCTTCTTCTTGGCAAATCTGCAACTATTCCAGACTCCTAAAACTTTGTCATGATTGCTCCGATTGTCTTTATCAGTATTTTCAACTGAGTTGTGTACCACTGCCTAATCTGTCTAGATCAACTGTCACCTGGTTTAAATTGAGACGTCTTTGATCACAAAAGTAATTCATGTGAATACAACCTCATATACAGGATACTGTCCAGAAACCCAGGAACCACAATACAGTTCCTTGAGACTAATTAAAAAAAAGTTTTGTTTTATTTATTTTTTAGGGGTGCCAATAATTTTGAAAGTTGAATGTTTTTTTTGAATATTATATATTTTATATATCTTTTTTCAGTAAACTCTTTCGCATTCGAATGATTGTGTTAAATCTATAGCTGCCCTAAATGCTTAAAAAGAACATTTGAAAAGTATACTGTTCATTTTTTGCTCATGAGGGGTGCCAGTAATTATTCAGTTCACTATACATGAGGTCTATAAATATGTTTATATTAAACTCCAGAATGTGCATTTTAATCATGTCTGAATTGTTTGATTTGAAAATTTATACTGTGGAGCAGAGGGGTAAATCGATGGCACTACATAAAATAAACTATTCTTATTAAATATTCTTTTAATAAGTAAAAAATACAGTAAAGTAAATACCCCGTAACATGCACTTAGGAATTGAATGTAGTGACAGGAAAATATGTTGCTAATTACGTTTCTGAAATAGATTAATGAATATTTCTTCTTTATTGGATAACTGATAACTCTTCAAAGTCAAGGCCAGTGCACATTAGACAAAACCACTGAACAGCCCAGCAAGGAATGTAACTCTGGCTGGGCTGTGAATCAGATACAGAAATGAAGGTTTCACATGTAGTATACAAACATACTGTGCAGCACTAATATACTGTTGCACATAACTGCCAGACTGGTTATATTAAAATGGAAAAGAAATATACAAATAAAGGATTACAGTAATATTTAAAAAGCCCTTTTTATACAGATCCTTTAAGAACTGACTGTTAAAGAATGCAAATAATACTGTCAATATAATACGCATATACTTAAATTACAAATTAGAGCCTGAAAGAAATAATACTTTCAACTATAAAAAAATAAACTAAGTCTTCATAACTTCATAGTTACACAGGAAAAAAAAATACTGAATAGCTAATACTAAAATTTTCCAGTTCAAAATATCCAGGACAAACATTAAAATGTGGAAAGAAATCTCATGCGCGCTGCATGCCTCGTAAATGTCCTTTGAAGTATCGCAAAGCTGACTGATGTACTGGGTGGTGGATTTTACACAGATCAAACCTTTTACTGTCCAGTTTAAGATGATGGTGTTCACATTGACTGGACCTTCATAATGCATTCATAGATCATTCAGTGCACCTTCATAATGCATTCATAGAACATTCATAAGCAGCATGTAAGTATACCTTCCTACATCCTTACATACCTTAACAGCTTTAATATACATTATACAACTATAATGTTTGTTATTAATCGTAAAATACTTGTTACTAATATATATTTAAACTTATGTTATAGTTATGGTATGTTTGGATGTTAGGGTATACGGTTCTTTGAATGCATTATGAAACTGCAGCTGATGTAAAGTGTTACCGGAGAAAATCCTGTAGAAATATTTAAGTCAATGTTACTTCACAGAATTGACTTTATTGATCAGCAATGAAAGCAAAAGACTTGTGATAAGTCCTTCTTTGTCTCAGATTATCTGAAGGTCAAAGTCCCTATATAAGTGGAAAATAAAAAATGTGTAAAATGCTGTGTAACTGTTCAGATTCCCGCCAAACACAGGCTACACCTTTTGTTAATACTTATTTACACAAATCAGAGATTATTTCCAGATCCTTTACTTTCACTGCCACTACAGGTCAGTCTTCCTGCTTCTGAGATTTCATCCATTACTCAAAGCTATGAACATAACCCAGCAGGCCTTAAGGCGGAGGAAGCGTCCAATACCCATAAAAACGTCAAAAAGGGAGAAATCAGCTTTCACCAATTTACTCTTCAAATAACTGTAAGTGAAGATAATTAACTGCTTTGTGTGGATTCAAGATAAATCATAAATATTACAGGGGCCATTACCATGGTGTTTTAATTGAATTTTGGTTCCTAATACACAGGTGTGTAAAGAGATGAAGATGACATACTGTACCACTGAGATGTATGTTGTTACATCTGTATTCAAACTATTAATACAACATAATAGCAATACTTAAGGCAACCCGTTCAGTGGTGTCAAGGAGCCTGACAGTTAAAATGACCGTTGGATATTATGGCCATTTCACAATTCATGATAGAAACTAAAATAATGGTTTTTAAAAACTGTACTGTTGACAATTGTTTAGTGGGCATTATATTTGTTTTCAACAGCTAGGTTAAGTTCTGCTCCTGGAGAATGTAGGTACTGTGGACATACACTACCAACAGTACATTTATCCATGAAAAGTAGTGTTTCCCCTATTTTGGTAGTGTTATATTACACACACACATACATATGATTATGCGTGTATAGGCAGGCAGATCGACTGATGTACGTAGTCCGTACCACGTATCCTTCTACACAACAAAAGTCCCCTAAGTGAGATTTACCTTCCCATACCATTCAAGACAACTTACAGCAAAAAACACTTAAGCCAGAAATATACTAGTAACACATTCTAAATAACACATTAGATAAATGAAAGGGTAAAGTGTACATTTACTTACACGTGGATGTCGCCTTTTTGCATTAGTGCTTCCGTAAACCCTATCTCCAGATATTTTTTGCCCAAGTCTGGATTACTTAAAATCGGCGTTATGCAAGTCGAGAGCTGCCTATGTTTGTATGCGTGTGAGTGTACACACACACACACACACACACAAACACACATAAACACATGTACACATATATATGTGCTGTGCTTTTGCAGTTTCATCTAGAATTGAAGGCAAATCCATCCAAACCAAGTTTCTTTAGAAGTAGCAGTTTAAAAATCTAAAAATCTATCAGGGACACAAAATGTGCGATCGCTCCACACCACCATGTCTCACTGAAGGGGAAAGGAAAGAATGAAGTTCATCACTGAAGTGACACAGGTCACCTGCGTTTATGGCAGAATCGTACTGACTGCTAAACAGCTAACGAAAGCTACAGCAGTTCAAGTAGCTTATGCTTCTGCCCTCCCCAGGCATGACAGACACGTCGTTGTTCATCAGGACATTCTGTTTGGCCTCTTGTATCAGTTCACATGCCAAGTCCAGGAACAGCTTCTCCACATTGTCTGCCTCTTTCGCTGACGTCTCCAGGTAATGCATGTTTTGCGCCTCTGCAAACTCTTCTGCTCTCTGTCGGGAAACTTCCCGTTTGTCAGCCAAGTCAATTTTATTCCCTGTAAAACAAAAAACATTCAGTTACAGGAGCTCAATTATTAAATTATCAAATTCAATGATTAAAGGAAGTGTATAAAAAAAAAACTAGGATTCAATAAATGTATCAGTTAGCTAGTACTCAAGCTAGTTAGCTAGTACACAAGTGTGCATGGAGGAAAAAAAAAATTAAATACTACAAATGACTTAATACTATGGTAGTAAGTTGTCCAAATTAAAGTAGATCTGATTATCCTTCTTTAAAAATTCCTTTTTCATCATTGGCAATCAGTTTTCAATATCTATTAACTCTACCTGAAGCCCACAGACTGGTCATAAAAAGAGCATGACTTCAAAATATCTTCTATATCGTCTAATTATAATGAGCTGATTCAATACAGGAACTACTAATCAGTTATAACTTCAATTTCTGCATTATGGAGGCACATGTAGTGCTTCCTATGGAAGAATACAAGACATGTCTTACACACTACCAGCATTCCCAATAGCACGCATATGCACAGACAGCAAAAATCAATAGGTAAGAGTCAAAAACAGAACTAAAGGCAATGGCTTTTGATGAAATTAAGCAGTAAATGCACCCACAAAAATGAGTTCTCTGGAATTTAAAGTATTATAGCTGTTGTGCCAGTTTTTAATCCCCATCCTGACCATACCCCAATGCTCGTCCAGAAAACATATGAAACTCTAAAGCTCTCCTAACCCTGTCAATGTCCATAACCACTTATTACTTCAGTACCCTCTGACTGCACGCTGACACTATACAAGGGTAGCAGAACAGCCTAGTGGTACAGGCTATAGTGATTTCTGCATGTAATTTGAACTGTACAAACATTCTGTATGTTCATATTACTTACAAACCATACCACTTAAGTTCTGAACAGAGATAGAGAGATAAAGGCACGTTTCTGATACATATTTTAAAAACATCTCTCACCAACTAAGACTGTGATGACTTTGTTGTTGGCGTACTGCTCGATTTCCCTGAGCCACTCCGGAAGGCACCGGAAGGAGTCCTCACAGGTGATGTCATACGTAAGGATAAGCGCATTGGCACTGCGGTAGTAGCTCTGGGTGATGGATCTGAACCTCTCCTGTCCTGCCGTGTCCCAGATTTGCAACTGTGTAAAGTTGTTAAAAACGCCAATGATAACATGCAAGAATGGGAGCAGATGCACATTAAAACGCACAGTCACATACAGATTTAGAACTACAAAAAAAAATGCATTTCACCATTAACTAAAACATACAGTTTTCATCTTGTTCTGTCAATATATAGAAGTTAATTGGTTAGTATTAACAAAAGACCCTCCGATCTGCGATTTCACAATCGAATTAAAGTCAATATAAGTGCTGCAGGCAGGAGAATTTAGCATTACAGCAAACTTGAACCAAATATGGAGGTTAGATGGCTACTGGTTTTTACAGTAACTGCACCACAGATACATCATTCAGCATTTTAATTTCAGCATCACACAACTCATGTTCGCTAAGCATTTTTGGTGACTTGGGAAAACACTCTCACCTTTACTTTCTGCCCTCTAATCTCCACTGTCTTAATCATGAAGTCTACACCAATGGTGGCTCCTTGACCGGGTGGAAAGAGGCCCTGAAATGTGACAGAGCAGAATGACGGGGGGGGGGGGGGGGGGGTATAGGAAAAAACAATTAGTAAATAACAAAAATGCAGTGAC